>APFE031300751.1:0-22734 GCA_000404065.3 Pinus taeda
GAACCTTCTGGGCTACAAAAAGAGCCTGAAAGAAAAATAGAAGAGGCTCATGTTCTTGTGTTTTTTACTGATGAAAGAGGCACTAGGATGTTTTTTGTAGCTACCAAATGAGTACTATCTCCACCAGGGGTGGAAGGGGTCTCGTTTCCTTCACGAGACCATAGGCAAATGCTATCTTCAGAGGGGGTGAAAGCGGCTTTTCCCTCTTCTCCAGCTAAACACGTGCAGGGCAGAGACAAAGGAAAGCAACATATGCATGAAGAGGGCCCTACTGAAGGGCAAGGCAGGGATTTTGTGTTGATTGAGGAGGATGACACTCATTTGGGCTCTCAAAGCTCAAGCCTCAAGGATATGACTATCAAAAAGAAGGAGGTTGAAATACAAGCCTTATTACTTGACCTTGAGAGGGAAAAATGGATCATCAACAATCTTGAGCACAAAAACAAGCAACTGGATGATAAGCAAGCTATTATGGAGATACAAAAAATTAGAGAAAATAGGCAAGAGGCAAAGAGAAGAAAAATCAAAATGACATCCCTTAGCAAGAAATTGAGGCTGACCAAGAGTCATGGTTGGAAACAGTGAACATTCACCTTGAGGAGATGCTTGAGAAAGCTGACAAGGAAACTAAAATGCTGCACCATATGGCTTATCATTACTTAGCTCGGAATAAAATTTGCAAGACAAGCATAAAGAGGCTAAAAGCTAAGTTAAAGAGAAGCTTGAGGGCCAAGAAGGAACAAGATAAACTTAGAATTTTGGCTAAAGCTTCATTAGCTCAGAAAATCAGTTAGTAAGCTTGTCGCTTGCCAAATTTGGAGAAATTTTGGGAAATTTTTGTCATTTCACAATTTTGTAATTAAAAACACAGGAATTTTCAGCTGATGTGCAGCACCACCTGCGCTGTACATTGAGTTGGCTGAGTATTTTGCAAAATGGCTTGAATTTTTGGATTCCTCATGGAAAAGAAATAAAACCTAGAAAGTTTCATAGAGGAGATCTGGGTCACATAAAGGGCAAAAAACACCTAAAAAATGTCGTGTGTGCCACTTTTGGACGCAAAGGAACTAGCCTTGGGAGAAATGATTTTTGGAGGGGAAAATCAACTCCAAATCAAAAAATTCAAAGTGTTCCAAAAACTAGACAGGTACAGCTTTACAAAAAGCTATCTTGGGGCTGATTTGGTGAAGTGGAAGGCCTCCAAAATCACCCTTGAAGTATAACTACGCATCAGGCTCACGACGCTGCGCATTAGGCAAATTTTTGCCAATTTTGCCTAAAAACTCAGAATTTTGCCCAGTTTGACTATCAGTCGACTTTTTATTTTCTCGTTGGTAAATTAATGATGTAATATGATGTAAATATGATGAAAAATGACTTGAGGGGGTAGATACATCAGTTAGAGGGTGTTTGAGGTTGAATGAATCAATTTCCATACTTTTAGAGGCAAGATGTTCCACTGCCTATTTTCTATTTCCTATTTTAGATGTTGTTTAAACAACTCCTTGACTCATGGATTCGACCCCTGATGGCTAGCATAGGTGGTTTGATGCCTATATCATGTACTTTCTTAGTCATTTGTAAAGGTTGGACTCTTGTGGATGCTTTGAGCTTCATTGTAAATCACTTCTGCACTTTGGAAAGGAAATGAACCAAGGTTTTGTAGCATTTTGTGGGATTCTTGTGGTAATGTGTCATGGCATTTTTTCTTCATCCGTTATTTAGTTTCTCTTATGTGTATATGTGCCAGCATCTACATTTTTCTTCATAACTAAATGAATCAAGATAAATAACTAGAATCCATCGATATTCAATGCTCTACCTTGAGGATACATTTAGTTTTTAATGTTTTCTGCTGTTTGAAGAGGACTCATGAACTTTGCATGCCCTCTCCAACTCGTCACTAGTCTTAGAATTACCATCACACCCAATTCAAAGTGCCAAAACACCTGCCTATCTCACCCCACAGAACCCCCTGCAAATCTGAGTTGATTTCCTTGACCCAAGGTTACCTTCTTCATTTGATCGAGCAACCAACCATCGAAATCAAACAAAATCTTCTGACCTAATATACCTAGCCTAAACTCAACAATTATTATTACTCATCTCAAGCCCTAATTACAATATTCTCACTAAGATTGACAACGAGAGAGCCCTCTCCCGACCTGGTAGGGCTAGCTACCAGGTTAAGCGTGGTTTGATGTTACCCTAGACCTACCTTCCTTCAGCCTGAGGTAGATTTAGGCACTAACAGGTGAGATACTACATTTACCCTCTACTCTATTCACATGCCTATCTCGAGGTAGTTGCAATTAAATGTAACATGTAACCCTGAAATTTATCCTCCATTCACATGCCAAAACACATTTGCAGTCACACTGTGGTTAAGTCTAAGCCCGATAATTTATTCCCTCTGCTCACATGCCAACCACAGTCTAGGTCTTGATGTGGTTAACTTCAAGCGCTAACCTCGATGACTTACACACTCATCACATTACCACATTCTTCGACATGATATTCCCCATGGTTATGACTGTTATAATATTTTTGTAATGTTTTACAATGATTTCAATATAATCCAAATAGCCCGAGAGGGTTTTAGGACTTAGGGTAATGGTCTCTGATTTGTATTGTAACGTGTTTTAGAATAGATTTATGGTATTTAATGTATGGTTAGGGTTTAACACTTAGGGTTAATTCCTTCTAAAATTCATTTGATTTGTAATGTTTGATTTAGATATAGGTTAAGGTTTATCATTTTTTCAAATTTTGGTTTTTAAATCATTTTGTGCTAAAAAAACCCATTTACACCAAATTGTCACAAAGTGACATTTGCGACAAATGTCATGTGATGATGACAGCCAAACTCTGAAAGGCGGAGCCGATGACAACCAACATTTTGAAAACCAAATCATGCAAAGGTGGACAACAACCCCATGTCGACAGCCAAATTCTGGTGGAACTGATGACAACCAACATGTCGACAACCAAAATCCAAACCATATCACCATGAAAACCATTGACATCACGTGAACAACCTGAAACATAAACAACTCTGTCGAAACTGAAGGACACCAGACTAAATGTTGACGATGAAACTGAACTTTTGTAACTAACCTGAATTAGTCCTCTCCACTTGAAAGCTTTTGGACCACAAAAGTTTGACTTAAACAAATAGCTGATCAGGGTAGAGCTCCCTCACTTTCCACCTTGTCCTAATGATGTACCAATACATTTGATCAATCACCTGCAAGTAATGACCTTGATGATGCTTACCATGGAACATTTTGAATCGTAGACCTGTCCCATCCATCTAAAGTATGAACAACTTGCAATGATAGTAAAACACCGTGTTATGAACATGGTAATCAATTTCTTTCCATGAAATATCATGAGTTAGTGATTCATAATCATCTTTGAAGACAATCTCTACAAGATATTTTTCAATACCATGGACAAGTATTAACAATCTGTATTGCAAAATGATAGAGACAATTAAAGAATTTTTTGTCATCAAACCAGCTACATGAATTGGCATAATTTCCTTCTTCATGATTACTAAGTGAACTTGCTGCATTAGACCCATCAAACTATAATATGGAAACTCCTATAACTTAGTTTAATTTGTAAAGTATTGAAACGACTGTTGATTTGTTTGAATCATCGTTTCTTGATTTATTAAATGATGCTTCCATTGTTTATCGCTTTCCCCTGATGCATAAGTTTCCCTTAGCTGTTGTGGATATTTTGATAATGTTTTAGAAAAGGCTCTGATATGGAAACAAATGAGCTTCCTATGCACCTGAAAAGAGGCTTCCAAACTGTTTGAAACATGAAATAGTGACACAATATAAGATAAATTGAACATTGAATTTCCCCAATGCTGACCTGCATCCCTCTAACTATTAACTTCCAAACTTGGATTGAATTGATTCATTTAGACATTAGGAAAAGGAGTTTTAGGCATCAATTGTAATTCATGTTGTATTCCCTGCTTATGAGTAAGATGTTTAGTTTCTTTAAATAGAACTGGAAAAGTTTCTACTCCTTTGACCAAACTATCTTTAAGTTGAGTCTCATAACTTTAAAAAGAACCATGTTGATTTTTATGTTGTTCCTTTACACACATGATTACAAATCTCTTATTTGAAATTATTAATCACTTCATCTTATTAGCATTAACCAAATTCAAGTGATTTGTGTCTTCATGTGCTTTTACAATAAATTTACTTCCATCTTTCTTAGCTCATATTTATGTTCTCTCCTATAAAATACTGCATTGCGATCGTAAAGATAAGCACTTCCTAAGACAACTCCACACATGTCTACTCGAACCACATCTAATTCCACTTCATCAATGTATTTAGTTGTAATGGAAAATCTCAATCAACACTATTTTGTGACTTTTATGTAAGTTGATTTCTTTAGCCATCCTAATGTGTAAGGTCTTGGAAGATTTTGTGTTTCCAAACCCAAATTCTTAGCTAAATATTCATATATTAGATTGACCTATGATCCGTTGTCAAACATTGTATCTATCTTTGTGTGCTTAGAAGTTATCCTTATGTTAAATAATTCAATTATTTTATCCCCATTAGAAGGGTTTTTGTTTGATGAAAACGAAATAGTATTCGAACTTGAACAAGTGTCAAAAGTTTTACCTATCGTAACCATGGTAGTTATCCTCCTTTCATCACCTAAATCTGAACCTAGATCTTTCTTGATTGCTACTATTGCCTTATTTTCATCATTCTCCTTAAGGAACATTTTGGTCTTAAATTCTAGATGAAGTTTCCAACACTTAGATTCCTCATGACTGATTCTCTCGCAATGAGAACAAATAGGTCTTTCATTATGTGCTATGACTGATTTCTTTCTCTTCGAATTGTTCTTCCCTTTACTTTCATTGGAGTCTTTGATTTCCAACTCTTTGGATGACTGTGGTGAAACTATTCATCACTCATTTTAGCTTCTCGATTTTCACCTACATGAGATCCTATCATGGTCAAGTTATGAATGACTCTTCGCTTTCCAATATTTGGATCACTCTGCTCAAAAATTTCTTTTCCATGTTGGGAATTCAACCTAGTTAACATTCACTAAAAACTTCTACAAACACAACCTACCTTGATACCAAATTATATGATCTAAAATGATCATATGTTGAAACTGAAGTAGAATTGAATGTTAACTTAAAGTGTTGAAACCGTGAGAACTTATTTAGAAGAAAGACTTTACGATAGCTGATAAAACATAAGTAAGATCTAAAATAGAGGTGAAAAAAAAAATACACAACGATACGAGACAACAATATTGAATATGGAGTTCTTCCCTAATGGACTATGTCTCCGGGTCTGCTTTCAAGATGGATGACCGCTTTATTAAGATTGAAACCGAAGAGGTCGGTTACAAAGAAATTTTACCAATTTGGATGTGCGCAGAGGTACTTCTGATCACTGTCCTCAGAAAGCTCTCTGAACTAGCCTTCCAATGCCTGCCTCAGTTTCCAATTCCTACTCTCGATGCCCCTTTTACATTGAAAACAAAATCGACTATATCTTGTAGAATCTACACTCTAAAACTCAAAATCATCAATATCTTCCTCATGAACAAAAATGTGCAATTAAAGGTTTGCAGATACATTTGAGGGATTCTAAGCCAATATTGGCATGAATGCAGCATGATGGTCTCATTCGAATCACCCTTAGATATTTCTATATTTTTATGAAATTTCTTGGTCTCATGTCTATGTAAGCTATATGTAGTTCTACTATGTGGTATAAACAATCTCTTTTTATTTCTTGCCATACATATTTGGAATTACAGTAGGTATCCAATTATTGTCTTCCTAATGGAGAAATGCCACTATACCTTCAGGCTCACCTCTTCTTATCCTTACTTTGTTTAAGTTTAATAACCCTAAACCTTCCATACTAGCCCTAGACCATGCTAAACTCTTACTACGTCTAAGAAAATTCTCCGTCCAAGGGAACTATCTCTTACACTTCTAAACTATGAGTTACTTCATCTACTCCTTAAGAGTACTTTTACACCTTAAGTAGGAAATAAATTTGTGAAGGGTGAGCAATTTGTTTTCCTTTTATACTCACCTAACACTATGCTAATGCTACTAATCCTTTATTTAATGATGTAGCCAAGATTAGTTTTCCACTCTATTCACATTATTTAAATGGAAAAAAAAATGTCTATTTATTTGAAAAGAACCCATTTAATAAATTACAAACCATGTTCTCTTATGCATACTCTCCTTAATTACTTATTAATAAAAAAATATCATTATTTCCTTTATCCTTAATTAAACAAGTAACTAGAACCATTTACATTCCTTCCTAGGTCCAACTAAGGGAAACAATCAATTTTGTTAATGGAGCATGAGTTGAAGTATCATTAAATTTCCATATGGGGACTCAAACATTAAAATCCTTCTTCTCAATGCTCCCTCTTAAACGAAATAATCCATATCCATAGCATGGAGACTACTCTAGATGGTGGTATTTAGAGTCCTTGTTCTCACTTCCCTACAATTTATGTGGATCTTTGACCTCAAAAAGTAGGGAAATGAGATCATATGGAACATTTATGGAAACTTAGTTATATATTATAATATATATATATAATTATAATATATATTTATATATATAATATTTCTTTTCTAAAAATCTGGCCAAATTAGTTAAGCCTAACCCCGAGTTCATCCACCATAATTGACCCATGACCTTTTAATCATGGAGGCTATTTAGCAATGAGAGCTAGAGAGATTACCCTAACCCATAACATAGTAAGGTTGAGTTAAAATTATTTTATATTTATGGCTATTTAATTACAATTAATTTTAATGAGTAGTGTTTAAGGGCAACCTTTTGGAAAGTTTTCTTGCTTATTCATATAGTTTGTCTAGATCACCTACTTTGATAGGTGAACTTTTCACATTTGAAGTTCCTTTAGGGTTTATGGGGATGATGAATACATATATGAAGTCAAAAATTAGTTTAGACAACATAAATCAAGATTTGGCCACAATTTCTTTTGGGTGATTCTTACTAGAAAATTAGTCAGAAACTCAAAAAAAATGCACTTAAAGACTATTCATAATTTTATTAATAAAAATAAAAAATAATTTGCATTTATAAATAGCAACACTAATTATAATTTGCTATATCTTATTAATAAAAATGATTAATTATTCTTCAATTATAAATAATAAAATATAATTTGTAAATCTTTGGGTCCAATCATTTTTATTTTCCCTTAGTTTTTTTTTTCAAAAAGTATTTCACCTCTTCAAATATGTGGGTAGAATTTGATAAGAATAAAAACATTTTTCTATGATATATTTCACATTCTCAAAATAAAATAAAAATTAAATCAATCATAATTTTATTTTAAATTATTGTTATTCTTAACCATGGGGCTTCACCAACACTTTATCATGTATATCCTTAATTTGTGAATAAGCTTTGTTATAATGTCATGGGCCAACTCCATATCTTAGTAATAACAAAAGCATATCTCATCATAGATTTCACATTGTCAAAAATAAAATAAAATAAAGAATAAAAATTAACTAAATCATAACTATATTTTATATTATTATTATTCTTAACCATGACGATTGACCAACACTTTGCAATGTAATATTTAATTTGACCACAAGCTTTGTTATAATATCATGGGCCAAAGCCATGACTTCTTAATGTCACATGCTCTAAATACCATAACTCTTTTGTTCACATGACATTTGTTAAACAAATCTATTTAATTAAAAACATAGAAAATGCATAGTTTCAATCTTTTATCTATAAGCTCACTTTACTATAAAATGCATAAATTGTAAACAACTTTTATTACAATAGCATGGACTACTATCATGACTTAGTAATACTACATACCCAATAAACCATAACTAATATTAAAATAGAATAATTACATTTAAAATAATAATCATCAATCACTAAACTAATATTCTAAAAACTTTATTCCAAAATAAACACACTTATTATATTTTATTAATAAAATTAACTAATTATTTTAATTAATTAATAGAATTAATTAATTATTTTATAATTATTAGTAATTATAAAAAAATAAAATAAAAAAACTTTATAACACCCTTTAAATTTAATAATCTTTTAGTAGGTTATTTTAAAATTGGAGATTAATCCTTAAATCTAGTAAATTACAAACCAAAAAATAATTATAACTATTAATTATTTAAAAAAAAAAATAAAAAATCATAACTGTTTGGTTTATTAACTATTAATGAAGAGTAACTTTAAATTCTTTATTAATAAAAAATATCACTGGTTACCCAATCATTTATTAAAGATGCATTTACATTACTTCCTAGGTCCAATTAAGCGCAAGCGCAACAATCAAGGTTGTTAATCCATGACCAGTTGAAGTTAACCTTTAAACCTCGGTTTCCCAACTCAAACAGTAAAATCGTTCTTGTCAATGCCCCCTCGTAAATGGTATACTCCATATCCATAGCATGGAGACTCTAACTCTCCAGGCTGGTATTTCTAGGGCTTGTTCTCACTGCCCTACATCTTATATGGATCTTTGAAACAACTGATCGAAAACTAGGTCGCCAATCCTTTTATATATATAATCATATCAATATGTCAGACAATCTCGGACCTATTCTGAATCATTCTATCTGCTCTACGTAGAATGATCCTCGGATTCTTGTGAATCTTGAACTGCCTCCATATACCCTATTGTAGCTTTCTACGTTTATTTCTGTTTGACAGGTTTTATAGGCTCTGGGTTCCTGCCTAACGGAGATTCCAAGTCTGCTCTTGGAAATATGCCGCACAATGGTAATGAGGGAGGTTCGTATATTGAACCCACAAGCACTGAAGAACAAGGAAACCAAGTGGTTGTTCATCTTATTCCAGAGGCCTTCCAGACAGAGGCGGGTATTAGTGTTGGAGGCCCTAGTGTCAACGTTAACGAAGGAGGATCAAGGCAATACATAGGTGTAATGCGTGATAGAAGCAAGTGGAGAGCGCGGATCTCTAATAAAAGGAAACCTAACGGTAAGGAAAATCGGGTCCATCTGGGAATGTTCCAGATAGCAGAGATGGCTGCCATTGCGTTCGACGCAGCCTTCTTGTTCTTAAAGGGAGACTCACCTGCTAATAGATTGAACTTTCAAGAGTATTCTGCTGACATCAAAAGCATATTACAGATCTGTTCTCCTTCTCAAACTGCCCAGAACATTAAGTCTGTAGCTGGGAAGGCTGCAGAAACCATAGGGCCTCTTATTGGTGGGGAGAACAAGGGTCGGGAATTAGAAGTTTCCAACCTCATTGGGCAAGAGCATAAGGAAGTTTCTCCTGCAATGTGGACTACCAACATTAGTACTGGTTCAGTTTCATTGATGTCTTCCAATATAGGTATGCATGGTTCAAACATTAGCCTTTCCTTGTTGTTTTTTATATGCTTGCGAAGATTTTAGATATTCATAGAAGAGGATTACAAAAAATTTCACTTAAAAAGAATTGAAAATTTTTAGGTATTCTTAGAAGAGTATTATATTAATACGGCAAGGGCAATTAAGTATCATTCTCAACAATAATGGGTAAATAGAATGTTGAGGTTGTGGCTTCATCTGTCCCCAAGGTTTGGGGCATCTTTCTAGTTGCAATAGGATAGTACTGTTTAGTAGAGTTTTACAAATCACAAATCATAGCTTGTGAATTAGGGGTTGACTAGTCCTTCCTAAAATCCTGATGTAAACAATTTTCTTTGAACCAGGAAGAGTAGACCATTATTTACAAGCATTCCACACTAAAGAGGTTTTACACCTAGAATTTTTTGTGTCTTCTATTTTATTTTTAAGCATTGTTGTATGGTGTTGTCTACTACTTATTATTATTTATGATAATCTCTAGAAGAAAAACAAGAATAACCTAAGATTAACTAATGTTCTGAAAAAAATTAAAAAAAATAAAGAAATAAAATTTGTTCTAGCAGTTGTACAAAATTATTAACCCCTCTATATCATGAAATAAATTATAAAGCTCTCTATATCATCAAATACCCACTACTATCTTGTTTCCACAACTAAAGGATTTCACATTACTCTATATAAAAGTATGTATTAATTTTGCAAAGCTTTTTCTTTTTCTTTTTTTATTTTTGATTGTTGGCCTTAGAAATGGGTAAATTAATGGGCACCCATTTTAGTGATGGAACTCTTTAATCTTGCTCCTAGAATGTATGTCTGATTCCAGTCTTAATGTTAATTTTGGAGGTATCTTGACTAGATCCATCAAAGAAATCCCATGTTCCAGATTTGTCCATAAGAGCAAGAATCAACTTTTTCTTATAGGGGTTGATGAAAAGGTTTGAAGTTTGAGAAGATTGACTGACCTTGGAAGGCACATTGAAAAAGAGTTATATATTTGTCTTCAAAGATTTGAAAGTTTCTACCTTTCCACATTCCCCTTGATATTATTTGAGGATGGCCTTTGAGGTATTTGAGATCTGAGTTTTGCTACCATTTTTTCAATCACTCTTTAGCATAACCTCCTTGTCCACTATCCTTTATCCTTGTCAAACCATCCATTTCAGTCCAGACTTCCCTTTATTAAGGACAGAGTATCAATAAGTGGCATAGGTTCTTTTAAGAAACTGAAGAAAGGAAGACCATGCCCCCTTCTCAAGAACTTCCTATCATACCTTTGCCCAATGTTTACTACACTCTCAAGGATATTGTATTTGATGCTGCAAAGAATAAAGAAGGATTAACTGTTGGAAATAATACTGAGAGGGGGTGAATCAGTATTGTGAGATCAATAAAACCTTTCCAATTTCATACTCAGAAACATATAACCTACTTCAATTAAGTTAACCCAAGCTACTTCAATTAAGTTATCCCTGTGTACAGGCTACTATGTCTAATGCAACTTGACTATATCCAGAGATCTTATAATTCAGTTAGCTTAATCTTTAGCTTAATCTTAAGTAGATGCATCAAAACATTATTAACCATATCAACAGCGATGCATCAGAACATTATTAACCATATCAACAGTTAACAGTTGTAGTATAACACAACAGAACATCACACAAAAGCTAGACACATGAACAACATGATATAACATGGAAACCAATGTGGGTGAAAACCACTTGCTGCAATTACTCTCTTTCTTCTTTAATAAGAAACCTCTTTTACAATGCAATGGTGCATTTACTAGTACGGAGACAACAGAGGTTGCCAAGTTAATGATGGAACTCTTTAAAATGTATGTCTCATTCCAGTCTTAATGTTAATTTTGGAGGTACCTTGACTAGATCCATCAAAGTAATCCCATGTTCCAGATTTGTCCATAAGAGCAAGAATCATCTTTTTCTTGTAGGGGTTGATGAAAAGGTTTGAAGTTTGAGAAGATTGACTGACCTTGGGAGGCACATTGAAAAAGAGTTATATATCTGTCTTCAAAGATTTGAACCTTTCTACCTTTCCACATTCCCCTTGATATTATTTGAGGATGGCCTTTGAGGTATTTGAGATCTGAGTTTTGCTACCATTTTTTAAATCACTCTTTAGCATAACCTCCATGTCCACTATCCTTTATCCTTGTCAAACCATCCATTTCAGTTCAGACTTCCCTTTATTAAGGACAGAGTATCAATAAGTGGCATAGGTTCTTTTAAGAAACTGAAGAAAGGAAGACCATGCCCCCTTCTCAAGAACTTCCTATCATACCTTTGCCCAATTTTTACTACACTCTCAAGGATATTGTATTTGATGCTGCAAAGAATAAAGAAGGATTAACTTGGTCCATTCACCCTAAGGCACATATTTGGCTTCTCTCATTGTTGATGAATGTTTTAGACACAGTGTCTATTTACACTACCATCTACAAATCTGAGTGGTTGTCAAGTATCCAGTGAACAATATTTCATGGGAGTAATTTATTGATGCATCTGGATCAGAATTGATCAGGAAATTTGGAATCTTCCCTAGAGAATACTTGCACAAAAATTTGATCTGGAACAATTACCATATGATGGGGAAGGGTTGAGTCTCAATGAGGCAATGAAACACAAAGGTCCCGTCTCTGTTGCAATTTTTAATGAAAGTAAGCTCTTGGATTGAGCACTTGCCAAGGAAAAAGGAAGTTAACCATGTTCCTGTCTCTATTTTGAGTAGATTGTTTGATTGTAATACATTTAATGTTAAGATTTTTTTTATTATTCAAATTTGACTATAGTTAGATCACCTAAAATATCACATTTTTTTCATCTATGATGTTCTTCCATATCCTCTACCTACATTTCCTTTAAAAAATCTAGTGAAAATGATAGTTTATAATTATTTGAATCGATAAAAACTATTCTTTGGCATTAAAATCTACTTTAAACAAAGAGGCCACATTTTAGATCAATATTCACTCGTTAAATTGAAATATGAACCAGTTCTTAAATCTTGATTGCTGCAGGTATGCCCCATTCGATTCCTAATGCTGATTTTCCAGTAGTACGCCCAGCGCAAGTAAAGCAATGTATAAAGGTGGCCGCCCGTGCTGCAGGTAGAGCTAGAGCGCCCCAAGTAAGAAGAAAAATCTACGATGATAAACAAGAGACTCAAACTCTGAAGCAAACTAAGCAGCACATTCAGTATGAGCAAGCAATCAATGATAGCGGTATTTGCAGTTTCTCGGTCATGCAGGAGCCTGAACACGAGTACAGTACTCCCGTCGACACTGTAAAATATAATGTGAATAATCAGAAGATCCAGGATGGGCAATCAAGCTGTAATATGTTAGGCTGCGCGGCAGATAGTGTCATTTCCAATTTCTGGTTGGCGTATGAGCCTCTCCATGAGTCTAGTATACAACAACGTTTTCCAATTTCAAATCGAAATTGTATGCGGACAAGAGTGCAGAGTTTCGATGAGTTAATCGACGTACCTACATTTCCAATTTCAAATCGAAATTGTATGCCAACAAGAGTGCAGAGTTTCGATGAGTTAATCGACGTATCGAAGAAGCATTACATGCCGTAGTGTGTGGGTCCTCATCAGACCTATCCCCTGGGCCAACACCCATCCCCACTCTCTCTGGAAAAATAGCAGTTTGGTCACCGAACCCCCTCTGCAAGCATAAAATCTGGCACTGGAAACTCTCATAAATTCCTTAGGGTTGAACAGAATCTTGTTGACTTCATTTAGGGTTGAACAGAATCTTGTTGACTTCATTTACGTATTATTTGATGATAGATGTTTATTGAGAATCTTGTTGACTTCATTTACGTATTATTTGATAATAGATGTTTATTGTAATTCAGATCTAGATATATATTTAGGTTGCTATTTATTTATTTATATTAATTTGTTTGTAGTTTTATTTTTTATAATATTTTTTAATGTTTAAAATATGTATTTATATTTAAAAGATTTATTGTTTTTAGAGATATTGTATAGCTTACTATTAAAGACATGTATAATTATTTTGATGGATTTTTTGTGGTTTAAGAAATTTTCATTATATTATTATTATCTCTATAAAAAAATTTCCCTCATTTTCATTTTTATTATACTTTTAGATTTGGGCCTTTTGGAAAACCATGTTATCTATACTCTCTTCTCTCTTTTATTCAAACAAGACTTTGGCCTAGAGGACAATGAAGTTCAGTCTTGATTTCTGATAGGCTTATTAGCCATGACTTAAATAAGCAAAACACAAGAGAAACAAGAGCAGGAGCCAACATATTAAGGAGGTGGGTTGGGGGGCATGGAAGCTGTAGTCTAAGGTTGTAGAAATGGTCTAGAATTTCATTCTAAAGGTGCTTCATGTAGTTGATGTAGACTACCACCTAGTTTCACTCTTAGTATCTCTTCTACCACATGATATCCATATTCCCATGAATGTTGTGCAACTAGGCCACAAGAGAATCCATGGTAGTTGGCACAATCAAATGGTCCAAGGTGTTGGCACGAGAGATAGAAGGTGCCTCCTCCTTTTAGGTGCTAGCAAAGGTGTCTCAATACTAATGATTTCATAGATTATGCCACTCTCCTCCATAGTTAATTGCTAACCCCTACAAAGATGGCCCTAGTGCTATGGCATGTAGGTCATTAAGACTACCAGGAGGGAAAGGTTGGGGAGGAGAGACCCCAAGGGTCTAGGTGGAACCACAAATAAGGCCTTCATAAAGACCTTATCCTAGAATTGAAACGCAAGTCAAACCACACAGGCACAAGTAAACTGGTAAAGGACACAAAATTATCTTAGAGAACTGCAAAGTAGAAGGTGTTCCACCTTATCCTCTTCTAGTAGAAAGAATACCCCCCACCTAAACCCATAAAATTCTCCCACTCCCTTCCCACCTAGCTAGAAGCCCAACACAAACCCAAGTGCAGAGTTGGACACTAGAGGGGATTTGATGCATATTATATAAGGAAATAGACTAAATTCACAAGGGAGACCCCTCCCTTGTCTACAACACAAATTATACTTGAACAAGGGTTCTACACATATATGCAAAGAACCTCTACCACCTCACTAATGTGAGGATGCCAAAGGAAATCCATGGCCAAGATTTCACATCTCCCCTCACTATCCAATTCTATGTGCAAAGGCACACTTTATCCCCACTAGCAATTAAGTGTTCCACTTCCTCTCTAAGGAGACTACTTGATCTAGAACTCTAAAGCTAAGTCTCCTTATTATCGAGAACTCTAATCCTAATTTTCTTGATACTAAACTCTGAATCTAAGTAGACTTATTATCCTCAAGCCATGCTAGGATTTTTGTTTGACCCATATGATAAGCTATAGGGGAATTCTTCCCTGTTGTCCGGGTAATAGTGATGTGGCTTTTGGGAAATTTGATAAGAAAAGGGGTTTATAACACATTTGATACCAAGAACCTTACATTTAATATCATATTCACCAAAGGAGGTTTATAACTCATTTTTTACCCACTACCCTTCAATTCATATCCCATACACCTAAAAGATACACTACCACCTTAACCTTATGATGGGAATCAATGTAGTCCAACTATGTTGTGGTGTATCATGTGATTTATGGTTCCATGTCCTATTTGTATCATGACACCCACCTTACCTTATGATGGGAATCAATGTAGTCCAACTATGTTGTGGTGTACCATGTGATTTATGGTTTCATGTCCTATTTGTATTATGACACCTTGTTTGACCCATGTGGTTTGTCTTAAGTAAGGTAAACATAATAGATACACTACCACCTTAACCTTATGCTAGGAATCAATGCAGTCCAACTATGTTGTGGTGTACCATGTGATATATGGTTTCATGTCCTATTTGTATTATGAAACCTTGTTTGGCCCATGTGGTTTGTGAGTAAGTGATGGGAGAGATCAAGCCTAGAGATCTAATGGTGGGATACAAGGTTAGGGTTACTACCCCCTTCCTCCTCCATTATTCACATTACTAAGTTTACTAATTGAACACTCTCCAAGTTCTAAGGGATTTTCCTCCTCTTTAGTTCTCAAACCCTTAAACATTCTTTTATATGCTCTACTCACACACTTTTCATCTGCTTTGTGAGGTACATTCTTGATTGAAGAAATTTTAGGGTTCTAAGTGGTGGTTTAATAAATTAACAGTCTAAGGCTACACATAATGGCCAACCTTAAAAAAAAAATATTAGATTTTTCCATTAAGGCTCCTTATTTCAATTATGTTCTAAGATTTTTAAAAAACTTTTAATAGATGACAGAGTTTCCTCTATGCAGGTGCGTGGTACTCAAAAGTGGCTCTGGCCATTCCTTATAATGTCTCATGGTTTTCCCAATTTTTTTAATGTTTCATGGTTTTCCCCACTTTTTTCAATGAGATCTTTGACTTTTAATGTCAATTTTCATTATGAGAGAGTAATTTTGTTTTTGGCTCTAAGTTTGGTACTAATTTTCACTATACAAAGGTTATTATCAATTATTTCACCATAAATTCACATTTGTCTTTTTGCTTTCTTTGCATTTCCTTTATTTATCAGTTTGTTTTTTTTTTCATTAACTTTTACTTAACTCTCAAATTTCCCCTCTACTTTGGTGTTTTTATGGTCCTATCAATAATTATTCTAAATATTGGTTTCACACATAAGCTTTTGTTACCTTATAGGTAATTATTAAGGTTATCCTCTTTTTCTTAAATTTTATATTGGATGATTCTTTTTTAACAATGTTAACTACTTCAAATCCTTCCTTTCCACATTGCTCACAAGGATTTCCTTCTTGCACTAACTCTCTATCATTTAACCAATTTTCTTATATAATATGTGGGATAAATCCCTTAATATAGGGAATAAATCCTTTAATTTTTCTCAAGGTTTGTACTTAAATTTAGTTCCTACTTGCTAATGGAGTCTTCTTCCTTATTTTTCCTCCAATTTAGTCTTTTACTGTTATCTTCCTGTTAGCATGGAAAATATCTTATGATTATGTATACCTTGGTTAATTACACTTACAACAATATCCCCTAAACTCTTATTTTTTTCTTTTTGTCAGAGGATGTTATGATCATATGACATTCTCGAGCCTACCATGGCCACAACCACAAATTGGTTAATTTTTTTCTTGAAATGTTTGTATTTAATTCCTCATACTCACTCTATTGTTACTCAATTTTATTAGTGTGTGAAAAGTCTCTATTACTAAGTTTTGAACAATAATTAAGTATACATGTATTATTCTACAAGTCCTCTCTTACATCATATAATTGAGCTACTTGTATTCTATTTTATTATAATGATGTTTTCTTAACAAATTGGTTGTAGTAATGTAAAATTTCTTGAGTATTTTATTTATTAGGTTCTATAGATGATATATTTTTTATTACAAGAATATAATTTAAATTTAATATTTCTCAATTTACTTCTTGAATTGAAAAATTCCTTCAGATATATGAGGCTTAGTCAACCTATTCCTATTTCGGGTAAGAAATAAAAGAAGATTTCACCCTTAGATATTGCTATATTTTTATGCAATTTCTTGGTCTCATGTCTATGTAAGCTATATGTAGTTCTACTATGTGGTATAAACAAGCTCTTTTTATTTCTTGCCCTACATATTTGGAATTACAATAGGTATCCAATTATTGTCTTCCTAATGGAGAAATGCCACTATACCTTCATGCTCACTTCTTTTTATCCTTACTTTGTTTAATTTTAATAACCCTAAACTTTCCATACTAGCCCTAGACCATGCTAAACTCTTACTACTTCTAAGAAAATTCTTGGTCCAAGGGAACTATCTCTTACACTTCTAAACTATGAGTTACTTCATCTACTCCTTAAGAGTACTTTTACACCTTAAGTAGGAACTAAATTTGTGAAGGGTGAGCAATTTTTTTCCTTTTGTACTCACCTACCACTATGCTAATGCTACTAATTCTTTATTTAATGATGTAGCCAAGATTAGTTTTCCACTCTATTCACATTATTTAAATGGAAAAAAAATGTCTATTTATTTGAAAAGAACCCATTTAATAAATTGCAAACCATGTTCTCTTATACATACTCTCCTTCCTATGCATACTACCATAATATATATCAAAAATTTAATAATCTTTAAAGAATTTTGAACCAAGAAGTCTGTTATGTTTTATGAATATGTTAAAATATAACATGATAAAGCAAGCTTCTCTCAACCAAATTAACTATTTTACCAACAACCCCCAAGTCTCATGCTTAGCTTGTGATAGAAATCGTAATTAGTACTTGATACCTTTCTTCCTTTTTCCCTAGGAGTGTCCAACTAGTTCAATAATTGAATTTCTATTTTCCCATATTTCCTTTCTCTCTGGAAATCTATCTCTTCCTTCACCCTTGCATGACATTTTTATCCCATCATACAATTTTGGGGTTTAGGAATATTTACAAGACTGAGGTTTAGGTTGTGACAATCATCACCTCAAAAACTATCTCTTCTTGAACTCCAACTGATTTTTAATTAATTTCCTAACACTAGGGTAGGGTGACTTCTCACTTGATAACACCTCTTATATTTTCAAATAAAATCTAAGTGAAATAAAAAATATTTCATTCATAACAATAAATTAATACTTACATATTTGATTAATAATATCCAACTAAGCCTTATCTTAAGAGTTGTTACCGTGATTTAAAGTTTTTCAAAAAATTTAAAATCATAAATTCTAATAAAGGAATAATTACATCATGCAAACTACACATGGGTTAAATGGATTTATGCATTCAAAAACACAATTTAAACCATGAAATTACATATGGTGTAACACCCCTATGCTTTTCTTGTTGAGACAATGGCTCTTTTTATACTTTGAAACTATTCTTGAACTTAATGGCTATGTAAGCTAAAATGGAAAGCATGTGATGATGTAATTATATTATATTTTATTGAATTACAAAAAATTGTTTGCAAATATACATGAAAGAGCAAGAAAGTACTAGAAACTTCTTGCCAAGTCATTAAAAGCTACAAAGTGGTTAAAATCTATAAGGTGGACCTTAAAAGTCTCCTGAAAATCCTTAGGGGAAAGTTATTAAAAATATTAAGATAATGGGAGAGGAATATTATATTAATCACCTAGGTGGAGAGAAATGCTAAGTGGGGGTAAAAAGTAGAATAACTCATAGTGGAAGAGAAAAGTGTGCTTTAAAGAAAAGAAAAATAATTATTTTTGAAAACTAAAACAAAGAGGCCTAGCAAAAGAACTGAAGACATTAAATCAATAAATTGCGAAAAATATGATGCTAGGAATCTATAAGACAAAATACTTAGGAACCTAAGGGATTGTTGATTCCTTCATGCAAGAAGATCTTACATCAATACTCGGTGGAGGGTGTTATATTCTTGAATATTCCCCAAAGATTAACTATGCTTAGGAGTAATTTATGTTCTACTTTATATGTTGAAATTGAAATACATTAATGGCATTATAGTTTGACTAAATTTTGAAAATGAATTTCTTAGAATTAACTATATAGATTACTGGTTTTGCATGCCTATATTGAATTATTTTCAAGTGACCAATCTAATGAACATCTATGACTATAATGATTGTTATAGTCGAATTCCTATGATGGTTAATTGATTACCTTATGATGGCTAATGGATTACTTAATTGAGCACATGGATATGAAGAGAAGAGTTGTAAGTATATGAAATAATGTGTCATGCATGGATAGAGATTAAGGCCACTTCTTTTGATTAAACTTGTATAATTATATGTTGAATTTAAGTCTCTACTAGAGAATAGATAATGTCAATTAATATAATATTGAAAGCTAGAAGTATTATTTTACATAAGTAAATGAATAGAAGATTATGATAGACCTTATAGCGGATCACTGAATTATTTAATTATTGAAGTGAAACTAAGAACTTATATATAGTTGTAAAAGAAAAAATTTGTCCTTTCTAATCTATTAAGTTTTTGTTTCTCATTCCAATGAAATTAAAACTCCATTAACTAGTGGGGTTACATTCTTCAGTATATGTATAAGGAGAGGTTTATTATATTTCACCTTAGGAACCATAGATAAAAATTTTCCATAAACTAATAAATTTCACACTCTGGTTTAAAGTATAGAACAAAGGATAAATGTGTTATGAAATGAATTGTAGACTTTTATTATGCCTTTAAATAATGTTAACTATTTAGCCCTCTACAAAATTAGTTAATATTGAGAAACTCTATAGATGTTAACTCATATAGGTGCAGTCGTCTGGATATTCCATCTACTTCATTTCACTTCATTTCAGACAGCTTGGTGCAGTTATTCACATATTTATTTGTAGGCAAGATGATACGAAAGTGCCACGGAGAGAAGATGATGCAAGGCTCCTCCCTTCAAAACCCAGAATATTTAAACTCTGTCTATGCATATAACCATGCATTGCAATACACATTAAATCCAACATATTATCCCTGATAAATGTTAAAAGCTCTCAAAGTTCCAGACAATACATATGCACACAAATCACTAAAATAATTAATTAAGAAATAAATTATTTACAAGAGAAATCATGGCCTATTCATGTCCTCTTCTTCTTCATACTCACTCATTCTCTCTCACTCTTTGATTTTTTTTCAATGTCTTTGAGGCTACATAATTTATAACACTTAGCATGATCTAGAATCACTCAACTAAAAGCTCTAAGACTCTACATGGAAAGCATACATATGGCAAAAAACATCTTGAGGCTTTATTTCTTCTTTTTCCCTGTTCTAAAATAGAAAAGCTTCCTTATCACTTAATGATCCACATCCATTCCTTTTATGCCTAAAAGCTCTCCCTAGTTCCTACTTTCTCATTTATTTATTTTTAGAATATTTAATTAAATCACACTTAAAAGCCTAAATATTAGACTGACTTGGAACTTAGGAAAATAATTCTAGAAATGCTTGACCCCCTATGTCCATTATTTACAATAATTTCCCTTGGGCTGAATGGTCCTGCATCACACTCCCAAGGTAGAAAAATTCACGAGTCTCGTGATCATGTGTCTTTTGGTCTTGGTTTTCCTAGATCCCACACTTTGTTCTGCAAGTCTTCATCTGCCATTGCTTGGTGCTTTTCTCTAGGTCTCCATATCTTATGCTCGCTTGTTCCACTAGCTGCACTCTCACAATCTTCTGTTGTCTTTCTTTCACTGCCGCTTCTGTTGCTTCTCTTTTGTTTCACTACTGTTAGTCTCTTCCAGGATACTTTGACCATTATCTCCCTCATCAGTTCAATTTCTTTGTCTAACAGATTTTCTCCAGCATCTTCAATAAAACCTGTACTCACAAAACAATTGTCAGAATAAAAATCATAAGGCATGAGTGCCTTGTACTCCTTTGCCAGCATTTCAGTATACTGTTCTAAATCCTCCTCCATTATCAGCACATCAGTATGCTGATCCAAACTTTCCAAAGAATCCTCTAAAGAATTCTCAAGACTATCAACCAGTCTTCCTCTCATATCATCTGCTTCCATGATGTCCTTTCCCTCTTGTTCACTGCATTGAACTCTTTCTTCTGCAATCTCCTCGTCATACTGTGGATTCTCCAACAAATATTCTAACAATGCAATTTCTCTGTAGCATCGCTGAAGCATATCATCATCACCTGAATTCATACATAAACTTTGAGTTTGCACAAAATGTTCAATAGTGTCAGCTCTTACTTCCCTTATCTGTGCTTCAAACTGATTCTCTTCTTCAACATCCACAAGAACTTCCTCTTGTGCTGTAACAGTTTCACAAGATGGCACATCCTCCTCAACACCTGTAATCACATCACAATTGTAAGCTATACAAACACAAGAGTTCACATTATCCAGCTGATCTGGATCTACCCAATAACTCAAGAAATCATCAATGATCTCCTCCTCTCTTTCATCAATGGAAACCTCCTCTGCACCTGCAAACACACACAACTCATCAATTTTAAAAGTGCAAGACTTTTTAGTCTTGACTGTTTTCTTCAGCACTTCCCTTTGATCAGGTCTGCATGTGGAATCTTCAAATTTCATCTCTGGCACAAGAACTCTAAGTTCCTTTTTCAACAAGGCAATCAGAATTTGCTTCAACCTCCTCTGCAATTGTCGCCAAATCACTCTCTTTCCCTTCAGTGGAAAGATCCATTTTCCTTTCTGATTTTCCTGCTCTTGTAGCCATTCTTCTAGTACGTGCAACTGTACCTTTATTACTGCAATCTCTCTTTCTCGAACCTCTGCAGTCATCTCATTTCGGTGCCATTTCTCTGAACCTCTTCTTCCTCTACAAAAACTCCTTCTGACTCTGCCAGACTGCTTCCTCATGAGTTTCTCACTCACCATGAGTTGTACTAGGCTCTGCAACAAAAATCTCTCTTGTTGCCACTTACCTCACCAACTTCTCCTCACTCAGTCTTTTGGTAAGTACTGGTTCAATGCCTCTGGAACCTCTTGAGCACTCTCTCTGCTCTCTCTAGGCTATCTCTCCAACTCACCTTATTCTTCAGGACACTGCACTTGTCCTCCTTATCCAGCCTTCAGCTGAATGCCAGGTTCACTACCACCTTCTCTGCAACCATAAACTTAAATCATAAATTTCAACTCAAAAACTCATCTCACCTCTAAGATCTTGCAGGATCTTGTATTCTTTCCACTGTTGCAATCTTCTTCATTGCATTTGTGTATGCTTGCATATCAAATTTAAAATCATTCATCATACTTCAGTTCTCAAAAAAGAAAACAAACATCTTTAGCTGAACATTCTAGCTCTGATACCACTTGATGCAAGGCTCCTCCCTGCAAAACCCAAAATCTTTAAACTCTGTCTATGCATATAACCATGCATTGCAATACACAGTAAATCCAGCATATTATCCCTGATAAATGTTAAAATCTCTCAAAGTTCCAGACAATACATATGCACACAAATCACTGAAATAATTAATTAAGAAATAAATTATTTACAAGAGAAATCATGGCCTATTCATGTCCTTTTCTTCTTCATACTCACTCACTCTCTCTCACTCTCTGATTTTTTTTCAATGCCTTTGAGGCTACATAATTTATAAAACTTAGCATGATCTAGAATCATTCAAGTAAATCACAGGAAAAATAAAATGTGAGAGCATAACACATAAAACACATATACACAGAGATTTCCTGTTGGATCTCAAAACCGAGACTACCAGATTGATTTTTCATTATATTCCTTTCAATGTTACAATACATATTTATACATGCCGAAGCATCCA
>APFE031300754.1:0-35574 GCA_000404065.3 Pinus taeda
AAACAGTCATGACCTTTTCTAGATTTTGGAAATCCCCCAATAAATTCCATGGAAACACTTTCCAAAGGATGAGAATGAACTGGTAGTGGAGTGTACAAGCCTAATTTTCTATTGTTGGGCTTTCTTTTAGCACACATGGTACACCCTTTAATATATCTAGAAACTGTTTCATGCATTCTTGGCCAATAGCATAACTTTTGTAGCTATGCAACTGTTTTAATTACACCAAAATGAGCTGATACCAGAGAAGTATGTGCTTCCCCAATTATGTTAAATATTTTAGTTTGTGGAATGCATAGCTTTCCCAAATGATACAAGATTTGTTCCTTAACATAATAATCCAATTCTTCCACTCTTTTGCCATGACATAAAGTTGCATATACATCTTTAAAATCTATATCTTGAGAATATTGTTCAATGTAGCTTTCATGAATTACTGAATTATGCTTAAGTATAGTGGATGCATCTATGATTGGTTTGGACAACATATCTACAACTTTATTCTGTATGCCATTTTTATATTTGATGACTACGTGAAACTATTGTAGGAAACCCATCTGCCTATAGTGTCTTGATTGTTGCAATTTAGTTTGTGAGTGCAAATACTGAAGTGGTTGATGATAAGTATGGGTGATTGTTTCTTTGCCCATTAAGTAAAGTTTCCACTTCTTTACACTTTGTACTAATGCATACAATTCTTTATCATATGTGTGATCATTAACTATTGCAGAATTAAACATCTTAGAATGGTAGCATATGGGTTTACCATGTTGCATCAACACTGCTCCCATGGCATAGTCACTAGGATCTATTTGAATCTTGAATGGTCTTCAAATATCTGGCAATGCTAATACTAGTGTTGTACTAATTTTTTCTTTCAAGATGTTGAAGGCTTTCTATTCTTTGCCTCCCCACTGAAACACCTTCAATCTTGTTAAAGTATGTAAGGGCACTTCAATTAAGGAAAAGTTAGCAATAAACTTTCTGCAATACTTTGTTGCTTCTAGGAAGCTTCTAACTTCTGTATCAGATTTGGGTTTAGGCCAATTCACAACGACTTCAACCTTAGAGGGATATAATTTAAATATTTTTTTCCAGATTCACATTTTGATAACTTAACATAGAGATTTTCTTTTTTCAAAACATCTAGAGTCTGCTTTACATGCTTCAAATGTTCTTCCCATGTTTTACTGAAAATAAGAATGTCATCTAAATATACAATTACAAAATAATCAATAAAAGGTCAGAGTACATCATTCATAACTCTCATGAAAGCGGCAGGAGCATTAGTCAAGCCAAAAGTCGTAACTAGCCATTCATACAACCCTTGCTTTGTTTTGAAAGCAGTCTTCCATGCATCTTCCTCTGCTACTCTCACCTGATGGTAACCACTACACAAGTCCAACTTGGAAAATTAAACAACTTATTTCAGTTGATCCAATAAATCATCAATGCGAGGAAGGGAATAACGATTCTTGATCATTATTTTATTCAGTGCTCTATAATCAATGAACATCCTCCACGAAGAATCTTTCTTTCTCACCAACACGATTATAGATCCACATGGTGATGTGCTTTTTCTTATGAACCCTTTCTCGAGCAGCTCATGTACCTACTTCTTGATCTCTACATTCTCTAAAGCGGATAACATGTACATTCTGATGTTAGGTAATAGATCATCTTGCTGCAAACGAATATCATGTACAACTTCCCTTTTGGGTGGTAGACCTTTAGGTTCTTGAAAGAGGATATCATATTCAGAAACAACTTTTTCTAAATCAGCTTTCTGTTTAGCATCACAACCCATAAATACGTTGGTTTTATCAGGTTTCTTTTCCTTTACAACCATCAGTAAAAATTGCTTGCATGTATTTACAATTCTTTACATCTTCCCTGAGTTTACCAGAGTATAATTATTTTTAGTTTATGAGCTCTTACAATATATTCTATTCTATCCTTGGTGAGTTGATACTTCTTTTCAGCTCTATAGAAAATAGCTTTTCTATCATACAATTAAGGACTTCCTGAAGCAATACCACATATATCCAAGGGAATTATATCTAACTCAACCTCATCTAGAAATGTTAACCCAATAGCAAACCTAAGTTTACATTGTCTAGTCACTTGTACCTTTGCTTTATCACATACCCAACCTAATGGATATGGCTTCTTGTGAGGTGTGGTTAGTAATCCCTACTTATTTACAATTGCTTCAGAAATCAAGTTTACTTGTGAGCCACTTACAAATAAAGTATCAATCTTTTGATGCTTGGAAATAACTATAATATGAAAAAGCTCATGTATTTTCCTATCATTTTCTTCACTATCAATAGTTTTTGCAGAATAACTAGCAAATGCTTTAGAATTTTTACCTTTTATACCTGTAGATGTGATTGTTGTTTCATCACCTAAGTCTGACCCCAAATCTTTCGGTATAGCAGCAGCAGTCTTCTTCTTCCTTCCATCAAACTTCTTGGGTTTCAGCTCTGGATGAAAGACCAACAATGTTCATCATCATGTCCATCCTTCTTGCAGTGAGTGCATGAAGGTTTGTTCTTGTGTACAGAATTTTCCTTCCTCTCTTTCCATTTATGCTTCCTCTTTTCCTTGTTCTTGCTTCCAGTGGGTTTTGATGATCCCCCAATCTCTCGGTTCACATTCTTGCCTCTAGCCTCTAGATGTGTAGCCTAAACAAATACCTCATTTATGCTAGTAGGATTAAACATGAGAATGGTGTTTCTCAAATAGCTATGTAGACAACCTATATACTTCAGCAAAGTTTCAGGTGAGTCTAAATAAATGCCCAGAATTAAAGTTGTTTTTCTAAATTGTTGGGTATAGCTTTGTACACTTTGCCCCTTTAATGGGCGAAGAGTTTACCAACTCATCATAGCTTGCTGCATATAAGCTAGTGGATAGAACTTTTTTTTAATGGAAGAAACAAATTCACTCCAGGTAGAAAGAATTTTACCATGCTTCCTCAAATCATCTTGTATCATGCCTTCCCACCATACTAAGGAAGTTCCTCCAAGGTGAAGGCTGGCTAGCTGAATTTTACTCCTTTCTGACTCAATGTTCTGCACCTTGCAGTACTCATCGATTTGTCTAATCCATTTATCTAGCTTTTCTGCATTTAATTCTCCATCATATATTGGCAAATCAAATTTTACATCTAATTTAATCAAAGATGTTTTCTTATTTTTATTTGCAGGGCTATTAGGAGGTGTTGATGTAGAAGCCTTTTCTCATTTCCGTTGCCTTCTAAGGCATCTAGAGAAGGTTCTTTTGCTCCTTTATCTAGTTTGGAGGTTGAAGTACTTTCACCTCGACCTTTCCTGAACTCTCGATACATCTCTTCTACCATGGCGCTCATGGTCATGAAATTATCCATGAACTGAGACTTTGATTCCAAGGGAATCTCTTCTCCCATTTTCCTCCTAGGATAGACTCTCCTAATTTCTGGGTTAGCCTCAACCAGTTCTCCTTCTCCTAATTTGAGCTTTGACCTACTTAGCATTCAACAATCCAACACAAGCTTTTCTAACCTTAGCAAACCTAATGCTCTGATAACACTTGATCTAAAAATGAGATCTTAAACAATTATTAAGGTATTACAGACTCATGTGCATGGATTTTCCTATGTTACTTTATGTAATGGATCGATGAGATTGTGAAATACATAGACAATGAAGTAGTAAAGAAGCATAATAGATAACACACATAAACACAACAAGTTTAATAAGAATTTCACCCAATACTCCCCGACTACATCTCCTGGTCCAGCCTTCAATGGTGACCTCTCTATTATGTCTTCAAAAGCAGAGGTTTTACAAAAATATGAGCTCAATTTGAGTCTCAACGCACAACATATACAACAGTAAGAGTTTTGCTTGAACCGCTCAAGCCTCTCTGAGTACACAAACTCTTGCTATCACTCTTTGTCTGTGTCTTTTCTCTGTATCAACACTTCTTTCCTCTGTTTTCTATCTTATGTGCCTTTAAAGCCAATCTACATTGTCTGTTCATTTTCTCTTCTTGGCTTTCTGTCTCTCATCCTTTGTCCACTCGAATCCCTCTTCTAAGCATTTGCAATCATCACATAATGCCTTTTAGGGAAGGTGGCCACCTGTTCTGTAACAAAAGAGTGCATCGGGCCTTTGAAATATCCGAAATGGCCGCTCTCTGTTTACACAGAGAAATGCATTTAAACACCAGAAAAACTGCCCAAAACACTGTTCATCGGATTTCAAATTTTTATAAATCCATCCTATTCTCCTATCGGGTCCTTTTAATCGCTATCACAACTCGCTTCAGCCCTGTTCCAAGGTTTCCCTTTGTATTTTATAAATACATTAAAACACTGTAAAATCCTGCAAAATGACCCATATCAGACTTGAAAAATTATACACAAGCATTCTTAAACCCTTTTCAGGAACGGTTTCATCGCATCGACCTAGTTCATTTGTATTTTAATTATTTGGAAAAAAACGCAAATACAAAGGAAAATGTAGTTTTCCGGACTTGAAAATACATATCACCTATATTTCCATCGGGTCCAGCTATCGCGAGTTATGTTTATACAGTCCCCACTCCATTAAGCTACTTCGATGCGATGTTGCGATGTGATTGATCGCAATTACACATTGTACATACCCCCAAGCTGTTTGGTAAGCACTCTACTAACAATTGCCAATGTGATATTGTGATGCAACTTGGGCCATCAATTTGTGTGCTTGATCAGCGGTCCTCATTATCGACAATCCTCGTTGACCCCGATGAATGCTATTGCAATTTTTATATGATATGCACCAATATCCTCTGCTTGCCACTGCCAATTGCGATTTGGCGATCAGATCTGGACCATTGATCAGCCAGATCCAATGACTTCTATCCATTCACTGTTCAAGCCTCCAATAGACCCGTTTTTACTATTTTCTTCATGTTTTTGCCACCCGATAGCGTTTTTTTGCCATTTTTAAGGTTCCCCTTATGCGATTTTTTTTGTCTTTTAAACGATTTTTGAAGAATTAGAGGGTATTTGGATCCATTTTGGATCAATAATACTAGTGATTCCACCATTACTATTGTCATTGTATCCCTTATTGTTATTATTGCGCCCCATAGAAGACCACTATTGTTATTATTGTGCCCCATAGAAGCCCACTATTGTTATTTCGATGCCCTTATATTATTATTGTTTAGTTGGATTTGGTTATATTATGACCCATTAGACTCCTATATATAGAAAGGAGGTTTTTCCATTCGTATCATTTAAGAATTGTTCATTTGTGTAATGTAAAGGAGGTTTCCCCCTCTAAGAGGTTGGTTTCTAAGTTGTTGATCTATTTGTTCTATCTATTTGTGAGTTGGTTTCATAACATTTGGTATGAGAGCTTTGGATTATACTGTTTTTCTCGTCCAAACAAGTCATCGTGACATTTTCACTATAATGTTTTCGCTACCAAGTTTCAGAAGCTAAAAAAAAACCATTTGAGAGGAAATCGCTCTAAACTTTGGGTCTGAATTTCATATCTTTTCTCGATATATTTTCGTAGCTATGATCTAAGGAAGTTAGGGTTTTTTCAAGCTCCAAAATTTCATCTTAAATAGGTCATCGTCGAATTTTCACTACAAATATTTTTTCTACGAAGGTTCATACTCTAAAATTAAAACCCATTTGAGGTGAAATCATGGTGACACTTTGGTCTATAATTCAGATCTCGTCTCACTATATTTGAGGAGATATAATATGAGGAATTTGGGGTTTTTGCAAACTCCCAAATTACATTCTAAACAGGTGGACTTGGGAAAATCGTCATAACTTACTCTCTAAGCATCAGATTGAAATTACAAGTTTGCTCTACTTAGCAAGTATATAAGTAGGTCATCTTGGGAGGTGGGGCATAACTCTTTCTTGGAGAATCCAATTTCGATCAGACTGGTGGAATTAGAAAGAGGGCATAAACGGATACCGCAGGTCGCAATTTTGGACCTTGGAGATCCGAAATTACAAAGTTATAGTAATTCAATATGGAGCTCCTACAAATAAAAAAAAGGTGTCTAGTTTTTTTTTTCATAAGTTTGGTTTGAAAAATTAGTTTGAAGGAATTGATGCCCCGAAGAATGAAAATAGAAACACCTAATAAGAAACCTGAAATCTCTAGCATGAATCATGAAGAAGAGGAAGAAATGCAACATGATATATATCAAAATTACAAGAAAAAGTGCAACAAATTTCACTCACACAAAAAGTAACACGAGCTAAGATGGATGGTTTAAATAAACACGTAGAAGCTAAGATAGATGTTAAATTTTAAACTTCTATGGTCATTTTTTGGAAAAATTTGACCCGGACTATCCACACTATCTTTTTCATCATGTCGATGTTTTGAACACCAAAGGGGATCCATCATGAGGACAAAAATTGATGATTTAAAGAAAGGCATGGAAGCTAAGGCGGAATATCTATCGAAAATTATACAAGAAATGCTTACTAATGGCGAAAGAGTAGTAAAGGAAACTCATGATGAGAACAAAATAAATTTTAGTCATTATTTCATAGACTCTAACATTGGATCGAAAAACTACCATGTTCCAAAGATCTATGAGGAAGTTTGATGAAAATGATCCCACAACATGGATACTACAAATGGAGCAATTTTTCGATCTCCATAATGTCCAAAACACAAAAAAGGTACGCATTGCAACTTCATATTTGGAACCAAATCAGTTTCTATGTTATCGATGGCTTTTCTCTCATAAACAAATTGTCACTTGGGCTATTTTTACAGACGAAATGATAGCACATTATGAGGATACAAAAAGAAACACTTTTTTTATCCAATTGATAAATCTCAAACAAAAAAGTTCAATGATGGAGCACATTGAGGACTTCCAAAAATTCAATACACAGGTAAAGTATATTCCATAGGAGCATAGGATTGATGTGTTCATAGGGACTTTAAAGGATAACATCCAACATGAGGTTCGCCTTTGGGAACCTGATTCATTGGAGAAGGCATTCAGGTTGGCAAGAAAAATGGAGAGCAAAATTACAGAAACAAGGAAGCCTACCACTGACAATCATAAAGATGGAAGTGTTTTGGCCCCTAGCCATCCACAACCTACAAGGTTGACACTGCAACAATTGGACAAAAAAAGAGCAAAAGAGCTTTGTTACAGTTGTGATAGAAAATACACTAAAGGTCATAAATGTGCTGAGAAGAAATTATTTTACATAGATTGTGAAGAGGAGGAAGAAATGGAACAAGAAACATTAGAAGAAGAGGATATAGACTAGGAACAAACCCTAGAGAAAGAAGAAATGAATTTGACCATATCTTGTAATGCATTGGTAGGAATTACCACTCCTCAAACTATCAAGATAGAAGGGCATATCAAGAAGAAAAAGGTAATAGTGTTGATTGATTCGGGCAGTTCCCACAATTTTATTCATCGTAAGATAGCCAAGGAATTGAATTTCTTCCTATATCCAGAACGAGAGTGTCAAGTGATGGTTGCAAGTGGAGGAACCATAACTTGCTCAGGAAAGTGCCATAATATCAATCTATCCATGGGAGAATATGTATTGAATAGCCCAATGCTTTCCATTCCAATGGGTGGTGCTGATGTTGTACTAGGAGTCCAAGGCTACAACCCTTGGGTACAATAAATTTTAGTTTTCAATAACCTTTCATGAAATTTTCTTCAAAAGGAAAGGAAGTTGAATTAAGGGGTATTGTAGGGAAACTAGGAAGGATAATCAGCTCTAATTGAATGAAAAAGCTACTATAGAAAGAACAATGAGCCATAATTGCACAATTATGTTCACTAGAGGTTCCCACATCGAAATCATCTATTTCTCCTAATCTCCAAAAATTCTTGGGTAATCATTCCAAGGTATTTGAGACTCCCAAAGTCCTCCCACCTATTCATGATCATTATCATGCTATTCATTTGATTCCAGGAAGTGTTCATCGAAACATCAAGCCTTATAGATGTCCCTATACCCAAAGGAGTGAAATTGAACATATGGTTAAAGAATTGCTAGAGGCTGGTATAATTCAACCTAGTCAAAGTTATTTCTCTTCTCCAGTAGTATTGTTTCACAAGAAGGATGGATCATGGCGCATGTGTCTAGCTTATAGGGAGCTCAACAAACTCACTATTAAAGATAGATATCCTATTCTTGTCATTGATGAATTATTGGATGAATTGCATGGGTTAATTTACTTCACCAAGTTGGATCTTCATTCAGTATATCATCAAATCAGAATGAAGTCTGAAGGCATTCCAAAAACAAAATTTAGAACTCATGAGCGTCACTATGAATTTTTGGTCATGCCTTTTGGCCTTAACATTTCATGGTTTGATGAGTTCCATTTCAAACCCTTCCTTAGAAAATTTGTGTTAGTATTTTTTGGTGATATACTAATCTACATCAAGTCATGGAAGGATCATGTTCAACATGTTCACAGGGTGCTCAAACTATTGGTGGAGAAACAATTATATTCAAAAATCTCCAAATGTTTCTTTGGAGTACAAGAGGTGGAATATCTGGGTCATTGTATCTCATGAAGGTGTTAAGGTAGACCATAGCAAAATTAAAACCATTAAGGAAGGGAAAATCTCCACATCCATAAAGCATCTACAAGGATTTCTCGTGTTGACAGGGTATTATCGCAATTTTTTTAAGAATTATGGGAGAATAGCAGCACGTCTAACAACATTATTAAATAAATATGCATTTTCATGGACTCTAGAAGCAACGAAGGCCTTTGAACATCTTAAAGAGGAAATGTGCCAAGCATCGGTCTTAGCTACACTGGAATTCACAAAAACCTTTATTATGGAATGCGATATCTTAGGAAATGGAATTGGTGTTGTTTTAATGCAAGGAGAAAGACCCGTTGCTTTCGAAAGTCATCCAATCAAAGGAAAGTATTTACACAAAGCTATTTATGAGAAGTAAATGTTGTCAATACTACATGCACTTAAGGAATGGTGACCCTACCTAATGGGAAGGAACTTCAAGGTAAAATCAGATCATGATTGTCTTATATACTTTTTAGAACAAAGATTATCTTTAGAAGAGTAGCAAAATCGGGTCACAAAGATGTTGGGTTATGACTTCAAAATCATCTACAAAAAAGGGAAGCAAAATGTTGTGGCAGAAGCACTCTCAAGAGAGGATGAGGATGTGGAAGCATTTCTTTGCGCCATTTCTATTATCCAACCAGATTTGATAAACAAAGAAAGGGATGAATGGAGGAATGACGAAGAATGTGGGAACCCATTCAAAAGCTACAACAAGATCCTAGTACATCTGATATATTTAGTTGGAAAAATGCTTCATTATGGTACAAAGCTTAGTTAAACCTATGTAAGCTTTCCTAACTCAAACAAAATATTCTTACGGAATTTCACAACTCTCCCTTAGGAGGGAATTCTAGATTTCTAAAAACTTACCACAGGGTTAAGAAGGATTTTTTTTGGGATGGACTTAAATCAGATATTAAAAAGTTTGTGGCAAAATGTTTGGTTTTTCAACAAAATAAATTTGAAACAATTAAGACCCTAGGTCTATTACAACCTTTATCCATTCCAAGTCAACATTGGGAGGAGGTTTCAATGGATTCTATCACAGGTTTACCCAAGTCCAAAGGAAAGAGTGTTATCAGTGGTAGTTGATAGACATACCAAGTATGAACACTTTTGTGCATTATCTCATCCATTTAAAGTGAGTATAGTTTCTACTGCATTTATGGAAACAATTCAAAATATACATGGAAAGCCAAAGATTATTGTAAGCGACAGAGATCCCATTTTTACTAGAATTTTTTGGACATAATTATTTTCTTGTCTTGGTACTAAGTTATCTCATAATTCATCTTATCATCCTCAATCTGATGGGAAAACTGAGATAGTAAACAAATGTTTGGAAGGATTTCTTTGTTGCTTTGTATCTGATAAAAAGACACAATGGGTCAAATGGTTACCTTTGGCTCAATGGTGGTATAACGCTTCCTTCCATACTACAACAAAAATTACCCCATTTATGGAACTTTATGGATATCACCCACCATCCATCACATCATATTTTAGACACAATTCTAAGGTTCAAGCAATGAAAGATCACATCGAGCATCAACAACAAGTTCTCCAACTCTTAAAAGATAACCTCACAATGGTGCAGAATAGAATGGAACAACAAGAAGATCAACATCGCAGTGAAAAATGTTTTGATGTAGGTGATTGTGTATTCCTATGGCTACAACCATATAAACAAATATCCCTCAAGCAAGCTAGGAAGGATAATAAATTATCACCAAAGTATTATGGTCTGTATAAGGTTTTGCAAAATATAGGTACTATGGCATACAAATTGGAGCTTGCTACAGCTTCCCGAGTGCACCCAGTTTTCCATGTGTCATGCTTAAAGAAAGTTAAAGGTGAGAAGCTCCTAGTTCAAACAATATTGCCAGAACATGATGAGGAAGGAAAAATCATATTGGAATCTGAAGCAGTCAAAGAAACAAGAACTCAACATCTACAAAATCGATCAATTTAATAGTATCTCATCAAGTGGAAGAACTTACCCATTGAAGATTCCACATGGGAGGGTGAGAATTTTATACAGAAGCATCCATAACTACTCAAGCATTGAGGAAATTTAAACGCTTTTTTGAAGGAGAGGGGCATGTTAGGTCCCAATAATAATAGTGATTCCCCGATTACTATTGTAATTTTATCCCTTATTGTTATTATTGTGCCCCATAGAAGCCCACTATTGTTATTTTTGTTCCCTTATATTATTATTGTTTGGTCAACTTTGGTTATATTATGACCCATTAGACTCCTATATATAGAAAGGAGCTTTTTTCATTTGTATCATTCAAGAATTGTTCATTTGTGTAACGTAAAGGAGGCTTCCCCCTCGAACAGGTTGGTTTCTAAGTCCTTGATCTATCTTTTCTATCATTTTGTGAGCTGGTTTTATAACATATTACAACGAGGGTGTATTTCCATGGAACAAGATAACTAAGGGGAGCAAGATTATGTCATCACGGTTTATTGGGGGATTTGTGAGGAATTTTTATGGGATCATATGGAATTCTCTTGGAATATTCCATCATCCACACAACTTACTTTTGTTCTTTTTCTTTTTTCATACTTTTAAAAGATGCCTTTATGACTAGGCCTCGCTTAATTAATTATGCTTGGGGTGGAATTCTAAGAGGAATACTTGAAAGAACACCTTATGTAATAGCTTGTTGGAACTAGAATGAGAATACCTATAGGATGTGATGTTGGTAAGTGGATTTTAGTGGCCTAAGGGGCGATGTTAGATGAGTTACCGTTTTCCTTAATTAAAAGGGTATTTTAATTAATTAAAAGAAGCAAAAAAATGTACTAAGTGATGAAAACAATAATTAAATAAAGGATTATAGAGTGGTCGATGAGATATATAATAAATGAGGAGGAGACCATTTGAGAATATATTGGAGTTTAGTTTTCTTCCTTGGGTAGAGGTTTAGCGTTCTGAGCTTTAGCAATAGCCCCAACACGGAAACAATGGGTGATTAAGTGAGAGTGGGTGAGCACCCAACTCTTCACTTGCTGAATTCATATAGAATTCACATGAGAGCTTAAACATTGTATTTCAATTTAGCTTTGGGGGCCAATGCAATATTGGAAAATATTCTTGATGATAGTTTTTCATCTCAACATTGCGTGTATCTGCATGCAACCCGAGTTTATCTATTATAATAAAGTTGAGATTATTTGTTTTCATCGTATTATTTTTTATTTTATTTTTCTAGGCAAAGACCAGTCTACTTTATATTAAAAAAGCTGTAAAAAATATGTACAAGTGGTTTGAACCTCTAAGAGTTACTTGGCAACTCTCTTTCAAAATTTTAACAAAATTGTCTGTTCCACTGTTTGTAAGGAACCTTATACAAATTGTAGCAAAGAGCAGACTTAGAAAGCAGTAGGAGAAGATTTTACAGATCAGAAGACCTGCCTCAATACTTGACATAAGCAAAGAGACAAAAGAAGATTTGTGGACTTGTCGTTGTTTGCTGGAATGAACGCCAGCCACTGAACGCCAAACCAAAATAACCGTACAAGTAGAGCCGAATCATAGAAACCAAGCCAGAATAGCAGGAGACCAAAACAGAATAGGAAAACTGACCATACAAAACAGAGCAATTTACTTGATATTTTCTGATCCTTGCCTGGTTTCCTCGTCAAGGGGCTCCCACGTAATCTCCACGCCGTCCTATGAATGCCTCTCCCTCCAACACCTCCTCGTTGCCCATAATTACGCCCATGCCGAGGAGTGGCCCTTAAGCGAGGAGCCATGTGATTACTCTTGTGAGAGGCGAGAAAGCTTGAAGACAATGGTTGCCCTGAATCGACCTCAATACTCGTTATCACCCACAAAGAGTCCCAAACAACCACAATTTTTGGAGAGCTGGATTCGTCCACCGGGAAATCGTTGCAATCACAGTGCGGCTCCTCCACTCAGCGAATCCCTCTCTGAGTTTCCACCCCTACATTCTAAGAGGTCGAAACTACAGGAGCATACATGGGTTTGAGCAAAACTACAAGGGAAGGCCTGTTCTTACCATAGCCACCTTCCTCATTCCTCCATAGACCAGACCTCACGCTCTGAGCCTGCAACCAAATATGAACTAGGGAGAATGTTCTGGTGGCGCGATCCTCCATCCTATTATCACAATAGCGCTTGCCTTGGGACGGGTAGTTGCATTGAATGGCAATGAAACCTTTCACTTCCATCCTGATCGACTGCTTCCCTGTCTTCTCCGGGTGGCATGCTCTTAATACCTATTCAATGCGCTTTGAACACCGGCATCCTGGTTTTCATCGTATTATTATTGAGTTGCAACACTTAATTTGTTATATTTTAAATGGAAACCTTATGATGGATTAATTAAATTCTTTGTGAAGAATTTTGTTAGAATTTTTTTTTAAATTTTGCATGTCCTTTACGTTTCTCGGCCTATTGATTATAGGTAGGGCCTTGAATTTATAACATGGTTGTTGCTATGCTCCCATGAGCCGAAATACTATGGGAGTACTCTATACTATGAATTTTCGGGAATGACGTGATATCCCTATATATGTCATACATATCCATTGACATCGTTATTCAATCAGGATTTTCCAATTTCTGTTAAGCTGACAATTCATCACCAATTGTACTGGTATCCGCTTCCAGGGTAGCAATCCGATTTACCTTTCCCGAGCTTCCAGCTGCACTTCGTGCCTCGTAATCTGTAACCAAAAAGAAATGGTACATCGACAATTCAATGTTCCATGTCTCCTATTCCTCCCGCGTCTAATTTTTTGAATTTTTTTAAATTTCATACACCTAATGTCTGCTTTTAGCTTCCGTGTCTACATTTTTGAATCTTTAAAATTTCATGAATTTTTTTCACTCTGTTGGGCATCGTTGTTAGCATAGTTATCTCAGTGAGTCGCAAGACATGTGGATGGTCCTCCTATAACTACCTTTCAACAGGCATCAGATATTTTCATTTATGCAATTCCTCTCTATTTACAAAAAATGATATTGCTAGTAACTAGCTCTGGCTGGAATTAATGCCCTCGATAGTAGTATAGTCTCTATATGAATATGCATAGGTAACTAATATATGAATTCAGCGATTTATCCCACCAGGAGTATGGCATTTCATATTAGGTATTTCAACCTTCGAAATGAATAGTTGCGTTCTGACTTCATTCTTCTCCCGTCAAAGGATGTAATTCGCAAAACAAAGGTTGTCGGGAGAATCATTTTATGGATATTTCATTATTAGATTTCGAACTATCTGATCTATATCAATAGAAGTGCCAGTGGCGTGGTTAATGCAAAGAAATGGATCGTTTGAATATTTTGAAATGCGCTCGATAGTAGTATAGTATTTCAGCCTTCGAAATGAATAGTTGCTTTCTGGCTTCATTCTTCTCCGGTCAAAGGATGTAATTCGCAAAACAAAAGTTGTCAGGAGAATCATTCCATTAAAGAGGGAAAATCTTTTTATGGATATTTCATTATTAGATTTCGAACTATTGTTGGAATTCAGAGTCACAGCAGATCAAACAAAATAACACACACCATAATATCAAGCACATAAACACAAGAATTATGGTTCACTCAACCAATCTGGCCTAATTCCACCAAACACCATCAGGAATTTATTAATCAAATTGTAGATTACATCAATAAATTCTCATAAAAGCTCTCACACTCTTTAGCAAACCATCCGAATGACAGCATAGAAAATCTAACAGCCTCATAACTCCCTCACATCAAATATAGTAGGCATTAACTCCCTCCCAACAACCTGGACCTAATCTAATAACTGAATTCCTATTGTTGTCCTAATCTGAGATTTTTCCTATTTTGTTATAAACAAAAAAACTATCTGATCTATACCAGTGGCGTGGCTAATGCAAAGAAATGGATCGTACGAGCTAGTTGAGTGTTAAATTGATTTTGGTTGCTTCAAGTTCTAATTATTGCTCGTTTGGCATGTGATGGTTAAAACAAATTTACGGTGCATAAGCGGACAAATGTTTTATGTTGTGTTGGTGTTTACACTCATATATGTCTGTGTTTAGAGCAAGGGCCATCCTTTTTGGATGAACGAAGAAGCTAAAACTTCCAATAAGAAATCTTCTAGATATCAAATTTGAGATTTTTAATAAGAAATCTTCTGGATATCAAATTTGAGATTTTTAGAAAGCCTAAATTGTCTTTAAATTTTGAAGTGATTCGTCCTCTTGGAAATATTTTTCGTAATTTCATAACAGCTTTAGGTAATGGTTTTAAGGTAATGGTTTTATGGATATAATCTAGCTATATTTTATGAGATTTTCATTTTGATACAAGTGAAAGTGTTTTAATGAATGAAATTTTTGGTAGTTTATTTGCTTCAAATCAACCCCAGTCTGCTTACTCATACTATTTTCTGCATTAATAGATTTTTACTTATTTAGAAGTAATAAATTAATCACCTTTTTTTCCCTTTAAATTTGAATTTAATATCTGTGACCAGAGATTTTTGCATCATATCATTAATGTTTATCTCAGTTTTTACAGTTATTTACTTATTTAGAAGTAATAAAGTAATCACATTTTTTTCCCCTTAAATTTGAATTTAATATCTGTGACCAGAAATTTTTGTGTCATATCATTAATGTTTATCTCAATTTTTACGTAATAATATTTTTGCATCATAATCCTCTAAGAAGAATTGGTGAAAGATATGGTTAGTTGTAAATTAAGGAAAAAATATTAAAAAAAATTAGTAAAATATATTTTGAAACTAAAATAATTTTGCCATCATCATCCTGTACGAAGAATCATTGAGCATTGTGTGTAATTGTAAATTTAAGATATTATTCAAAACAAAACAGTAAAATATATTTACAAATATTATATTATGTTATATAGAAATGATTATAACTTACCAATTTTGTTATTTTAATGTATATAGTTGAAATGATTTTGCCATCATCATCCTGTACAAAGAATCATTGAGCATTGTGTGTAATTGTAAATTTAAGATATTATTCAAAACAAAACAGTAAAATATATTTACAAATATTACATTATGTTATATAGAAATGATTATAACTTACCAATTTGTTATTTTAATGTATATAGTTGAAATGAGTTTAATAATAGAGAAAAAAAATTAAGTTATAAATTTAAATATGTATAATTTTTTAAAAATTAATATTTAAATATTTAAGTAAAAAATATCATATTATTATTATATTTAAATTTAAATAATAATAATAATAACAATATTTTATTAATCTTTTAAATATAATTAAATATTTTGAATTTATTAGATGATGTAGAGTTATTTTAATTATTTTTCAATTTCTCAACCTTTAAAAACCAAAGTAAAATAGAGATCATCATTATTCACATAAGTTTTAATTTATTTTTTATGATATTTATTTAATATATAATTATATAATATTATGAATATTAGTATATAGTTATTTTAATTTAAATATATATTTAACTCAAACATATATATATATATATATATAATATATATATATTTATATTATATATATATATATATATAATATTAAGATTAAGAGTTGAAGTTTAAATTTTTCAAATTTGAATGGTTATATATCTATCTATATAAAATAATTAATAATAGTATAATTATGTTTAATTTTAAATATTTCTCACTCGGATGCGGGTGAATTAAATGTTAATTGATAGACTTATTTACTATTGGTGGCACTTGGCCTTGCCCTCCTCTCCATGCACATATCTCGCTCAGGCTGGCTCATCTCACGACAAGAGTTATTCTGCATGCAGATTTCCTTGCAGTAGTCTATAACACGACTTTTTGAAAGCCTTTCCGGCGGATTTTTCCGGTCAAATTTCGGCAGCAATTCATTGGAATCTCAAGTTTGATAGCTAGTTTCTGCACAATCAATGGCTCCCAGGGGTTTTCCAGGGCGCTGAATCCAAATATGCAGTTAAAAAACCATTTTAAATGATAAAAATCAAGATTTAACCTCATTTCTTCCACCGGATACCGTCACCGAAATCTCCAAAAAGTCGCATTATAGACAACTCCGATTTCCTTAAGTGTTCACTCCGTCCGAGGCAAGGCGATTGTTGGTATAATCATGGCGAACTCGGCTTACCATTCCATTGCTCACTCCCCATTCTCGTGCCATTGCTCGATTCTTGCAGTAATTCTCTGTAGCAGGTCGGTTGCAGACATCAGGGGGTCGCTCTTGGTGGCTCTCGATGGTGGAATTGCGCTTCCCTCTTTCCATTCTCAGGCATGTTCTTCGAACTTTTCTCGCAATCTTTTTGTGCTATCTCGTCTCCCTTCCAAAGATACCTGTTCTCCTGAGCTTCCCCTCTATTTCTTAGTCATGGTTCATGAGCGCATGAGAAGTCACCATGGACGAAGTCGTTCTGGTCGTGGGCATCCATGGACTACTCACTCAGTCAATCAACCTCCTCCCCCTACTACTCAACCTTCATCTCTAGCAAATTCGCCTCCTCTTAGCACGTCCCTCAAACCTTTCCTGCACAATGTTTTCCAGACCACTCATTTCAAGTTTCAGAGAAGCCTAAACAAGCCCATTATCACGACCAATATTACTTTTATCTTTTCTGAAGAAGAGGCTCAGCCTCAAACTACAGAGCACACTTCCGTTCGGCTTGCGCAGGGCGGTAACAGAATGACGATCAGTCATGGCAATGAGTAGAATATGGTTGAAGGAGGCAAGGTGGATGGGCGTGGTGAACAACACGATAAGGGTGGTGCTCCTAGCAACACTCAACCTCCAACTGGCAGCACTCATGGGGCCTCTGTATGGATGGCCATTGCAGGTAGTTCCCGCGGCACTCCTCCTTCGTCGATCCCTCCAGGAGGCAGCGAAACTCGTGACGTTGCCGGGGATGAAGATATCTAGCGTGGAAATGCATTCCCTACTATGGAGGAGCTTCTAGACTAGGATATGGTAATATGATGCCACCTGGACATTTCGAGTTCTCCCATAATTTTTCTATTGGCTGTTGGGTTAGGTTCAAGCGGTTTTGTGTCTGCAATTTTGTTTTAGCCTCTGCGGTTTGGTAGCTTGGTTATTTGTCTTGGTGGGGTAGCAATTTGTAGCGCCTTTGACGGATATAGATAGCATCTCGGTCTCTTGTTTCTGGTCTCTACAGTTTTATAGGGGGTTTTCCCATCTCTTCTTTATGATCTTATTGTTGTATTCAGATCCCTATGTTTGGCTTCTTGCTTACTATAACTGGTCCTCCCATACTTGGGACATTTTTGATATGCTGCAGGCTCTCAGATGCTCTTGCTTGAGGCCTCAACCTCCTTGTAATATTATTTTGATTTTCCATTAATAGAATTAGTCTTTAGAGAGAAAAAACAAATTTAATATTTCTCAATTTTGAAGTTTTGAAAAAAGATATAGGAGTTTAAGAAAAAAAATCCAAATTAAAAGAACCATTTTATTCTACTCTCTTTATGAAAGAAAATCATTTCCTCATTGATAAAACAACTATGATTATGTATCTAATGCATAATAAAATGTTAAATCACATGGACAACAGAATACTTTCTAAAATAACTTTAAAGTCTAGTGACAACAACCTTTGAATCAAGTGGAATGTTATAAGGAGGCATTATCTTGGTTAGATCATGCACGTATAAAGGAAGAGATTATTTTTCTCACTAAAGGGTAATATTAGAAATTTTGGTGTCATAAGGAGTTAGAGATATACACATTGTTCAAATAAGAATAAATTTTTATGAGCTTAATCCTCAAAACTTCAGAATAAATCAAAATTTGAAAATATTTGTAATGATTTCAACCTTTTTAACTTTTTAATTATGAAAAAATAAGGTGATGTAGAAATGTTTTTATCGATGTATTTCATGTATAAAAACAAACTTTTAAATAAATTCAAGTAATATTTTACTTCGATTAAAATCTAAACTTCAAAATAATGGTTTCCCTTTCAACTTTTTGACCTTTTAATTCAACAACACTGTTACGATCTTGAAACACTTTTGCTTAAAGTTTTTGAAACATAGAAACAAGCTTCTAAGGAATTTCAATTGAAAATATACCTTCATAAGATAGATAATTTTTGGTGTGAATGCATATTAAGGATTTTTTCCTTCATATATAGTAGATTCAATTTAACTTGGATATATCATACATGATGAAGAATATAACTTTTTAATCCATAACCATTATTATGTTGCTTATTAAGAAATTTGAATGGTCTCAATACCTAATAGATCAAGGTTTTGGTTGAATAGATTTAGGATAATCTAATTATTATAAATCTTGTTACATATATTTTTAAAATAGTGTGAGAACCTAGAATAACTGGGTTCTCAAACCAACAGTGGGAACAACCATTACTCGCTATGGTAACATTTTTCCTTATGTTCAAGGAAGACAAGCTCTTAGCCAAACAGAAGAAATTTTAGGACATAATCCAAGCCTATATTGTTGGTACATATGTGTGTACATATTATTACATATGTGTAAACATATGTATTGGTTTATTTTTTTATTTAATTTTTCAATATTTTTAATAAAATTTTATGGGACAACATATACCTTATAATACATTGCAAAACATCTCATGACTCTTAATGCAATATAATTTTATCAGACAACATATACCCTATAATACCCTATAATAGATTGTAAGACATCTCATGACTCTTAATGCAATATTTTTTTTAATTTAATAAGAGTATAATTTTTTATGAAGAAATTATTATTATTATTTTGATTCCTCCCTACATTCAAATAAATAAATTATGTTATAAATTAAGAAAATTTGAATATAAATCTTATGTAACATCAAATTTTAATACAAATATAGTTTTCCATTTATATATTTTTGAAATAATGTTATGACGAATAACTTTTCACATATTTTTCATAATTGAATTAATAATGGTGATAATTTTTGTGGATTAAGATCATAATTCATTTAAAAAGGTAAAACATATTTACAGTATTATATGACTTCGAATATCAAGAAGGTGAGTGACATAATAGATATTTTAATTTGATTAATGATTTGGGTGTATGTAGGACATTTTAAGAGGAGGTGTCTTTTTCCTCTAACCCTCTTATTGTCACAAAGATGAGAGTTTCTTGCATCCCATGGTTTTTTCAGGATTGTCCAATTCTCGATTTTTCTATGTAGCTCATTAGACTTTATTCATATTTTAGTAGTGTTGGTTTTCTTCTTTGTGCTAGTTAGTAATAAAAGATACTTTTAATGTCTTAGATTATGGTTGACCACCTCTTTGTAGCATATTTTAGTTTTTTCTCCTTTTGTAACTCTTCATTATATTTAAATTTAGATGTAATAATATTGTTAATATCACTTGTATCTTGTAATATGATATTTTAATGTGTCCTCCCTTGATTAATCCAAAACTAGATGACTTGATTCCATCATTTGAAAGCGAATTTAGGAAGCATCTTGTCATTCATGTTGTTTATTTTTCTATTCTACATTAAGTACCTAACCATGAGCATGCACTCAATGGGGGAGAAGCTCACTTTTATGAGGAGGATCAAATATGGTGTATTGTTTTTTAATATTAAGATTACAAGTTATAATGTTTTTTTGGATTTCTTGTGTATGTGTTAGAAAATCACTTCGTAATATGACACTCATATAGGTCAATCCCTGTGCATCTCAGGGTAGGTTTTCTGCACTTTGTTGCTTCATGAACACATACATAAATATATATATATATATATATTTTTATTAATAATCTTCCAATCTCTTTGCCAAGGTTATTTTGTTGTAGCTACCTGTTTTAGTTCTTGTTGCTTTACAGTGACAATGCAACTATTTCCCCAATTTTTTAACTTAACATAGAATTTCTAGGTTCTGATGTGTTAACATCCAAACCCTATAGTCTTGAAAAGGTTTTTTTCCTTACAATTTTAATGTTTCTCCTTTTTTGACCCTTCAAGGGTTTTAAAATGTGATGTATTCTTTCGATTAAACTTAATATAGATAGTTAAAAGAAGCTATGTTGTGTTTTCAATTATAAATCCTACATGTTTCTCTTGGGTTTATTAGCATATTACTTATTTCTTTTAATTTTGTCTCGATATATTCATTTTTATTCCTCCTTGGGAAGCGGAGTTCTAAAATGATTTTAGATTCATTTAATCAGGCTCTCCTTGCCTTAAATCAGAAAATCCAATAACTTTCGGAGCTCGAGTTTCTATTATCTATCATGGCTACCTCTAGTTTTTCCTTCCTACAAGGATTATACTTGCGTTTCCATTTCAACCATAGTAGACACCTCTAGGTAACATCAGGTTTTACTTTTGGTTGTGCAATAGGTAGTTTTAATTGGTCACTATCACCTCTTATGTACTTGATAGTAGATGTTATTTAAGGCACATCAAGTACCCTCTTGTTATTTAGAATCTAGTAATTACACTTTCACGAGTATTATGTAAATCAAGAATTCCATAAATTCTCTTTAATGAAATACCATATATTCATTCCATACAATCAATGTATGCTAATACAATTTATTAATTTTCAATGTAGGTTGTACATTACAATACATTCTTTAATTCACTCAATAATATATAAACCAACACAGCAAGTCTTTAGACATGTAACTCCATCTACTAAATTTACTTAACAATACACAAACAAATTTCTTTACAAAATATAATAGGATTAAATATTTATAGTAATACTTATCTCCTGGAAGTACAGTGAATATAGGTTATTAGGAATTTCTCAGCACCCAACGTTGAGACTGGATATTTCGTCATGTATGTCCTCTGAGCCTTTCTTTGTAGAACAATTTTTGGAAATAAATTCCTCTAGAGGTATCCTATACCCAGACCTTAAGACTCACCAATCCACTCTAGTACTATACCCTTGTGAATCAGGCTGAAGCTCCACTAACTCCATGTTCATGTCAAGAACCTTAGTAATGTAATACTCTTTTTCATGTCAAGAATCGTAACATGTTCAAGTTTTCATTTCTTTCTCCATATCCTCAACCCTATGATGCGATCCTTGGGTCTTCCATTGAGATAATATTTATCTCCAACTCTAGGAAAAGGAGAAGGAGAACAAAAACATAACTAGTTCTAACTATCTAGGAATAATGAGAAATCATTTTTCTTGAATATTATTTTATTATTACTTTCTTTTATTTATGTTCTGAGTTCACAACTATGAAATCCAATCCATGACATCATTCCATCAGTTTTGACCTTTATGGATTTTAACTTGATGTAATTTTTTAAACAACAAATACACTTACTAAGCTATGTAAGGTAAAAAAAGTAATAACTATTCAGTAACAATGAACATTATTCAACTCATAACGGTTTTACATCTTCCCCCTCTTGAGGAAAACATCATCTTCGATGTTTAATCCATTCCTCGGAATAATCATGGGTATGATTTTCACATGATTTCCTCATATTTCTTTGTGGCTTCCTCTGAGATGAAGTGCTTCCATTGCACTTTAACTTGGGTGGTGGCTCACCTCCGTGGCACTGTTTCTCTTTTCTCAATAATACGCTGAGGTTGTACCAGGAATTATCCATCCAGTTTAACCTATTATAGCGACCATATTAAGGCTAATTCATGAGGGAAGAGTAATAAAATCATTATACTGAGATCACAATTTTTGCAATATTTTTTAAAAACAAATAAACATCACATGAAATCATTTCCAATGAATCACATGTCTAGGGTGATATAAATATCGTTTCGATAATGAAACATGAAAGACATTATGAAATTTTATATGAGTCGGTAAGGATAGTATGTAAGGCACTAGTATAATTATTTCCAATATCTAGAAAGGATCGCATAAACAAGGAGCAAGCTTGGAACAACTAGTCCATCTCAAGGTGCTTTTCTTTGGTTTGGTTCATAAATATACATGATATCCCACTTGAAATACAGGATATGTCCTCTTCCAATCGACATAAGATTTCTGCGTGTCTTGGGTAGCTTTCCAATTATATCATAATTTCCTTACAGTTTATTCCATTTCCTCCAACATATATAGCCCCAATATTAATCTATTTTTAGGACTATTCCAATTTGTAGGTATCCTACACTTTCATCTGTAAGGAAATTTGAAGGGGATCATATTTAAAGACTCATGATAATCATTTTTATATGAAATCTCCACCAAGTTTAGGTATTCCTCCAATTTGCTAGATTTTTTCATAACATACATCTCAAGCATGTCTTCCAAAATTTGACTCACACATTCATTTTGATCATTCGTTTGTCAGTGGTATGTAGTCCTGAATTGGATTTGAGTTCCCAGTCCTACAAAGAGGGCTTTCCAAAATGTGGAAGTGAATTTTACATCTTTCTCAAATATAACTACTTTAGGAATACCATGCAATTAGAACACTTGCTTCATAAAAATGTTTGTGATTTCAACTATCTTGAAGGTTGATTGTACCATAATCAAATGAGATATTTTCCTAAGTTTATCCATGATCACCAAGATTGAATCATTGTGATTTTAAGATCTGGGTAATCCGATGATAAAATCAACAGTAATGACATCCCATTTCCATTCTGGTATGGGTATTGGTTGAAGAAGACAAGCAGAGTGTTGAATCATTGTTGATGTTCGGCTTTAAACTTGTTGACATTCTGTACATTTTTGTAGATATTCTACAATATCCCTACACATTCCAGGCCAAAAATAATATTTTTTAATGGATGAAATCATTTTCTATTATCGAGGTTGGGCATTATAACGACTTCTATAAAATTCATCTAGAATTAGCTACCTAACAGAAATATGGTTGGGGATATATATTTTGTTCCTAAAAAATAATAGTTGGTCATTTTTTATATCATAATCTATGGTTGTTCACTGGATGCTAGCTTCTGAGCTTGCTGCAATAAAAGTTTGTACCCAGGATCTCATTGAGCAACTTGCTTAGTTTTCTCCAGAAACTTAAACTCTATTTAATTAAAGTGCAATTCCTAAATACAATGTACCCTTCTGGTTAATGCATCTACTAGACAGTTTTCTTTGCCTTTTAAATGTTTAATGTCAAACTCATATTCGCTAAGAATGGAACTCCACCTTGATTGACGTGCATTAAATTTTGGCTTATTGAAATAACTTGTCACACAACTATGATCTATTAATAACATCAATTTTGTAACGAGAAGGTAATGCCTCTAAGTGCATGGATTACGACATCTAATTCCATTTTGTAGGCAGAGTATCTTTACTCATGATATTTCAGTTTCCATGAATCATATGCTATTACCTTATGATCTTATGTTAATACGGCCCCAACTCCTTCCAAACTTGCATTCGTGCATACCACAAATTCTTTGTTTAGGTCCACAAATTTTAATATGGGGTCTATAGTTGATAAATGTTTCAATTGCTCAAAATCTTGTTGATGTTCACTAGTCAACTTAAAAACTTTCCCTTTTTCCTATAAAGAGGTGATAGGGTATGCAAATGAGAGAATCCCTTTATGAAGTGAAGGAAATACCCTGCTAACCCCATAAACAATTGTATATCAGCTACTTTTTTTGGCACTGGCCATTCCATAATGGTCTTGATATTTTTAAGAACAACAACTATTCCATCATCTAAAATAATGTGCCCCAAATACTAGATTTAATCCTTATAGAAGTCATATTTACTAAATTTTGCATATAATTGGTAATCACATAATGTTTGTAATACTATTCGAAGATGTTGCTTATGCTCTTCTAAATTCAGTAGACCAAATTATCATCTATGAAGATGACCAAAAACTTATCCAAGAAAGCATGAAAAATTCCATGCATCAAACTCATGAACATAGTTGGTGCGTTAGTTAGACCAAAAGGTAAGGTTGCAAACTCATAATATGACGAGTTCTAAAGGTCTTCTTACAAATATCTTCATCCCTTACTCGAATTTGATGGTATGCCCACTATAAATTGATCTTAGAAAATATTGATGCACCCTTAACTCGATAAAACACATCATCAATTCGAGGTAGGGGGTATCTATTTTTAATAGTTAATTTATTAAGTTGTGTGTAATCAATGCACAATTGCAACATATCATCTTCCTTTCTTACCAATAACACTGAAGACCCCTAGGGTGGCACATTGGGTCAAATATATCGTTTATCAAGCAACTCTTGTAGTTGCATCTTAACTTCAGTTCACTAGGTATGCTCATATGATAGGGAGCTCCAGAAACTGGCACTGCTCCAAGATGTAGTTCGATGGTAAATCAATATCATATTTTCGAGGTATCCCTAGTATGTTTTCACGAAACACATCAATAAACTCATGTACTATAGGTATATTTTTTCCACAATAATGGTTTTATCCTTAGAGATAGAATACCACCTAAACTGCATAAATTACATAGCCTTTTCTCATACACTTACCCAACTGAGAAATAGTGATGGGACACAATTTCATGGGTTTCCTAATCCCTTAAATATCTTTACGAGATCCGTCCTCAGCCAAGCAACCAACAAAATTTTCCAAATAATCCATCCCAAGTAGTAAATCATATGATCCTAAAGGAAAAATATTCATTTCAACATTTACGTAATGACCCCCTAGTACAATGGACATGATGGGTACTTTAGCATTTACTCTCCTTTTGTCTCGAATAGCTAGTTGTACCAGCCAAGGATTTTTGAATTTTTAAGTTTGTAAACAACATGTTTCCACTACTTTGGGGCTAACATAACTTAAAATTTCACTTAGATCTACTAAAATAGATATAGGTTGATTATTTATCTTACCTTCCAGTTCCACCAGCATAGGATGATAATCTTCCTGGAAGTCTTTTAGTGCTAAATTGATCATGGGCATACTCCTTGACACCTCCTCGACTATAGATAATTCTTTCATGTTAGCAACGTTTTCAATTATGTCATGAATTGGGACATTATTGTAACAATGGGGTTCTCCAAAGCTCCATCATTGCAAAGGAGGTTTCTACCCTTGGATGAGTTATGGCTTGCTAGATGCTTCAGTGGGTTTAGGTTTTGCTTACCACTTGGGTTCTTTTCGATTTCTTCCCTGTGCTTATTTGTTTTACTTCTATGAGCATTCAAGAAATTCGTAGATTTGTTGCCTATAGAATTCTAAGAACTTTTGTGACCATTATTCTAAGACCAATTTTTATTAATGTCTCATTTTTTCTTTACCTAGTGGTAGCACATTTAAGCCTTTAGTATTGCTTCATCCATGATTTTAGGATTTTAAAATTCTATTCCTTCCTTCATAAATTTAGGCAGCCATTTTGCCAAGCTCCATGGGAAACCATTTTGGCCTGCAATTGCTCAACAATTTCCAACAATACATTCGTCGGATTTTGTAGATATTCACCTAATTGCACCCACATTCTGGGGGATGCTTTAGGATTCCATATAGAACTAGATTATATTGTTGTCCTTGACTAGAGATGGTCTTCCTCTCCCCTTCTCTTATTTATCTATTTACTTTCCTTCTCAATCCCGTCCACATCAACACAATCCACCAATATTATACTTTCCCATTTAGGATAAAGTGTTGATACATTAGCTCTGATACCACTTTTAACATGTACATCCTCTAACATTTACCACATTTCGTCATGTAAAAAAAAAAGTAATCGAGGTTACAAAACAAACACTCAACAACGCCTACGTTGTGAGCCTTATTAAAATTTATATGTATTAAAATTTATATGTAGCATTTAGATTTTCATTTGAAAACAACTCCCAATGCATGCTAACAAAATTATTTTCATTAATCATAACCACACTAGGTACCGAGATACACATTAAGGGTTAGTATTACTTGTTCTGTACAGGGAAATATTTGGTTTTATTATACATAATCGATATCGTATATCAGCTCTATGGACCTTATACACATCTCTTATTATTGAAATTAAAAGTGAATGAAGGGTCATGTTGGAATCCCATCATAATATGCACCGACCGACAGTTGTCGAGTAGTATGGCCAGTAGGTGGCTCTGTCTTCACCGTGGAATGTGTGCAGATGATCCAACGATCAACGTTGTTTTGGAACTCGTTTGGCTAACTAACCCTACTCCTACGCCCACTGAATTGACCTCATTTTCCTAGTGGCCTATGTAAGATTGGGCTCTACAATCAAATATGGTCTGCCATTTTTCTTGTTTTCTTCTTTGGTATTTGAAAAATTAGGGAAATTGGTACTGCAAGTAGTATCCTTCTTAAATACTTTTTGTTAACTCAAGAAAGAGCTATTAAGTTGCCTACTATGGTGCTTCAAGCTTGTGGCTGCAGTTGGGTTTTACTGATCTTGGCGGGTTCGAAATTGACTTAGAAATATTTCCCTCATATGGGTAAAGCAATGTGCATCTCAACCCATTTTTTTTGACTTTGCTGCTAGATGAACACATACATATATATATGAATTTTTTATTAATACTATAGCAATATCTTTGTTAGGTTTATGATGCTTTAGCTACATGTTTTAGTGATTTTTGTCCTGCTGTGAGGATGCAATTATTTCCCCTCGTTTGTAACATAACATAGAGTTATCTAGGTTCCCATGTGTTAACTTCCAAACCCTATATTCTCAAAAAGGGTTGTTTCGTTACAGTTTTAGTGCTGCTCCTTTTTTGGCCCTCCAAGGGTTTTGGACTCTAATATATTATTTTGACTAAGCTTAATATGGAGAGTTAAAAGAAACTATGTTACATATTCAGTTATAAACCCTAGAGGATTCTGTTCGATTGCTTAGAATATTACTTTTCTTTAACTTCGACATATTCTATCAAATTGTATTCACCCTTAGCAAGATGAGTTGTTCAATACTTCTGAATTCATATAATTCGATAACTTTATTTCTAGTCCTCGTCACTATTACTTATTCTGACTATCTCTCATACTTGGGATTCCCTTTCGACCCAATTGGACACCCCTGGGCAACGTAAGGTTTTACTTCTGGTTATGCAGTAGGTATTTTTAGTTGGGAACTATCACCCCTTATGTAGTTGGTCATAGCTCTTATTTAAGGCACATCAGGTACACTCTTGTTATTTAGAATTTACTATTACACTTCCACTAGTAATATGTAAAGCAAAAATTCTATAAATCCTCTTTAATCAAATACCATATATTCATTCCATACAAGCAGTGTATGCTAATACATTTTATTCAATTTCAACACAAGTTGTGCATTTCAATACAGTTTTTAATTCATTCAAGAATGTATAAACCAACACAACAAGTCTTTAGATAAGTTGCTCCATCTATTAAATTTACTTAACTATACACACGCAACTATCTTCAAAAAATATAATAGGATTAAATATTTATAGTGATACTTATCTCCTCAAAGCACAATGAATATCGGTTATAAGGAAAGTTTGACCACCCAACCTTGAGACTGCCTATTACGTCCAATATCTCCTCCGAGCCTTTGCTTTCCCAACATTTTTTGGATATATATTCCCCTAAAGGAATCTTGTACCTCGACTTCAAGACTCACCAATCCAGTCTAGTACCATGCCCTTTTGAATCATCTTGAGGCTCCACTAACTCCCTATTCAACTCAAGAACCTTGCTTAAGAAATACTCTTGTTGATGTCAAGAACTGTAACTAGTTCAAGTTTTCATTTATTCCTCCATATCCTTTAGCCCATGATGTGATCCCTGAAAATTCCACTGAGATATGATTTCTCTCCACCTATAGGGAAAGGAAAAGGAGAAAAAAACATAACTGATCTAATTTTCTAGAAATAATTAGAATTATTTTTCTAAATTTTATTTTATTAACACTTTCTTTTATTTACATTCTTGGTTCACAATTCTAACCTACAAGCCATAACATCATTTCGTAAGTATTGGAATTTAAGAATTTTAACACTATGTAAAGTTTTAAATAGCAACCACACTTACTAAGCTATGCAAGGTAAAAAAGGTAAGCACTACCAAACAACAAACATTACTCAACGCATCATCGTGGTGTTACAAGAACTGAGTACACAAAGGAGATGTTCTCATGTAACATTATGTAAAACAAAATTAAAAAATATATTTGTCAACTAATATATGTATAGGCAAGAGATGTTGTGATAATGTTATTAAGAAAAAAAAAAAACCACAAATTAAATAGTTCAATTTTCACTTTTATCTTACATCATATATTGTATAGTGAAATAAAGTAATTGAAAAAAAATGAAATTAAAATGACCCATAGTATTCATGTTTAATTGAACATATTTTGGGTAGAATTAAGCTAGCATATATCCATAATAGTTAGATGTTTGTAATGTGCAAACACCATGTCTATCACACAAAAAATAAAAATTACTATTGATTATCGAGCCAATAAATAATTATTTTTTGATATTTATGTTAAATGTAATAGGTGTTGGCATGCCTACATTTACCATAGCATTTAACCCACATTATATGGTTGTTGAATTTATGCGTCGCTCACTGGAAATTATTGTATATATAATCCTTATTGATTCTTATAATTAATTTCCTCTAATTAATGGGCTTGTTGGACAACCATCTCGCTTGTGCAAGACTATAGGTACAATTCCCAAATATTTATTGTGGGTGGTCCTGTGTTGGAACTACTTGAGGATCGAGACACGTCGCCATGGAAACATGACCAACTCTCCTGAATTCTCTGCTAGGTTAGTGTGCCAAGATCTGGACCGTCGATCTGGAAAGGTGGTTATGGATGGTGGAGATCATTCTAGGGTAGTTGAGGCCACTACAGAGCCCTTCAGTCGGTTATCCACCTTCTATTTTCACTCCTTCCCTCCACCGCTCTGCAACTCTGATGTAGTTAGGGTTTATGGAAAAATGAAGGTGGAGACTGCTTCGGGGGTAAGTTGTCCAGTCCACCACCACGGTTGGCTGCCATATGTCTTCTGTCATTTTTTATTTGTTGGCAACAAGGCTATCTTTGTTCCACATGCACGATCCCTGTGACCCTTATGTGTTTTTCGTAAATTGTCATGATACTCCTCCACTTGCTAATTTCATTTCTCATCGAATCTGGATGTTCTCTTCCTCCACGTATTCTAGCCATTTAACTCGCCTAAGTGATGGGTTCGACTTGATTCTGCAACACTTCAGTATTCTGAATCTTTTGTTTCCCCTTTGATGTTTTTTGATGACCTAAGTTTTTAAAAGTTTGTTTACTAGTTGGTTTATCTAACCTTTGTCATCCTCTTGCTACCAAATTTTCTTTGCAGCCACAGAGAAGTCAATTCCCCTTCCGATATACGGTGCCGAGTTACTCTACAAGCCTCCTTATGCTTGCTAAGGGTTCACCTGGGTTATTAGTTGGTTTAGATATAAAAAGGGTTTGCCCTGTAAATTAGTTTGGGAATTTATTTCATACTATACCCAGTAATAGAACTGACGGTTTACCAGTCTTTTGGATAATGGATCTGTTATTTTTCTTTTTAAAGAGATGACTCTCTAACATTTCCCTACTGGGATTTCCTTTTGTATTTTTGAAATGGAATTCCTACTATGCAGAAACTCAAACACCTTATAATTCAACTAAGTTCTTGGAGAAAAGGTCTGGTAAATGGAATTCCTACTATGCAGAAACTCAAACACCTTATAATTCAACTAAGTTCTTGGAGAAAAGGTCTGGTTATTCGAGTCGACTGTGAAGTTATTTTTATTTATTTATTTACAAATGTCTCTTCTTTCAATAGTGTTAGTCTATTCGGATTGATGAGTGAATTAATTCCAGCGATGGCTCTATTTATTTCTATATCAGAGGACTAGTGTGTTTTTGTAGCTTGACACATAGAGATTGACATTATTTAATATTTAATTTGGTACAGTCAATTTTTAAATTACAATATTTTTTTCCTTTTGGGTTCTATTTCCTTTTGTTTTCCATTTTACGAAGACCTTCACAGTCTCTTCTAATTTATGTGGATGTTATTTCTTAATTGGTTACCCAACAGCCTAGCAAATATGGTGGGGAAAACAGAGTCCACAGACTCTATTCACCTTCTGAATTGCGGCTTAGTTTAATAGAAAATGACCCAAGGTCTTGAGGAGACCTCTCTGGGTACCCTAGGACCGATTAGTAATGTGTGCCAACAAGATTCAGTTTCATTAAACAATGTTGAATCTCTTGTTGCAGTATTGTTGTTCCTTCGTAAGTTATCCGCTTGTGTGAATTTCCATTTTTTTTTTTGCAAACTATTGACTATTCACAAGGAAATGTATCAAAATTACTTATTATTATTTTTTGCGTTCACTTGGGTTAGTGTCATCGTACATTGCTCTGGTTATTACACATGAAATTCCTTATTTTCGTATTAAGGAAAATAATCAGAGTTCTTTGCATGGAACGTATGCTCCTTCTTTGGTGTTTTAATGAACAAAAGCTTACTGTTTATAATCTATATTTCTAAATTTATTTCGAAAGAATGTACATACTATTGTGATGTCATTACACAGTTATTTCCTCCTTAAATGATTCAGTTCTTAACAGAATTATACAAGCTAGTTACTTCTATATATTATTAACATGAAACATGGAAAACCATTTTTCTTCTTTTTTTCTCTTTTTAGTTAGAAGGACCAGTCTAAAATACATAAACACAATAACGCAGTAAAAAAAAATTACAGTAATGCAAATGCATCAACTATACCAACCAGAACCAGAAATCTCTCCTCCCAACCTTGAAACCAATAATGAAGTCTAGGTCTCCCCCAAGCTTCCACTCGTCCAGATAGTATAGGTTCAATTCCCAAGTCATCTAGTCTCCAAACCTCAATATCCCCACTCCAGTTTAGAGTCCTAACTTTTAAGGATATACTAAGGATTCCTCTAGCCCAATTCCAACTCGGGAATCTCCTTAGAACAACAATGCATTGTTCACCTGCATAGCATCATGTGTTAGGTCTGCATATCCTTTTGCTCTTCCCTCCTCCCTCTATCTCCCTCAGTCATTTTTCCCTCACCAAAAATAAGAGAAAATATTGCTTGGAATTACCCTTTTCTAGGGAGGAAAAGAGACTCAATTGACCTCACCATCTGGAGAGATTTTTTTTTTATTCAGTTAAGCATATTTAAAATTTTCTTTTAATACTCAAGTACTTAACCAAGTCTGAGTCCTACATTTATTTGTTCTTCAACTTAGACTGAAATTAGTTCTAAAGTTTTTAAAAGTAAATAATATCAAAGATAAAAACATAAATTCATGAACAATCTTACAGGTGTCACATCTTCTCCCACAGACGAAATACCATTCTCGATGTTTATTTCAAACTGTTTAACTAAGTTTTGATATGCTTGACACATGAATTATTTATCCTCCCAGGTAGCTTCCTTTGGGCAGAGGTGATTCCATTGCACTTTAACCTAGGTGATTTCTCGCCTTCATGGCATTGTTTCTCTCTGCTCTAGACTTTTCAAAGGTTCTACCAACAACTCTCTGTCTAGCTCGACCTGCACCACAATATTGATGGTATCAATATAGATCATAGCCACAATGTTTTTATTTCACAGTTGAATTCATTATATGATATACCTCCATATCATGCTAAATAATCACATCTCTAGGGTCATAGACACATATTTTTAATAAAGAGATATGGAGCACATCATGAATCTTGATGTGGACAGTAAGGCTATTTAGTAAGCTATTGGTCCAAGCCGTTCCAAAATTTGGAAGGGCCCATAATATCTGGGTGCCAATTTAGTGCAATTGCCCCACTATAGTGTGATTATTTTAGGCTTAATTCATAAATAGACATGGTCTCCCACATGGAATTCTCAACAGCTCCTCTTCTTTTCTGTGTGAATGTTTTGCCTTTCTTAAGTAGCATTTAGCATGTTTTACCTTCTTAACTACCTGCTCCATTTCCACCAGCATGACTACTCCTAATACCAACTTATCCTTGGGATTATTAGAGTTGGTAAGCACTCTGTATTTCCTCTCATATAATACCTCAAAGGGGCTCATTCTGAGAAATTCATGGTATCAATTATAATAATTGAATTCAAGTAAGTGGAGATACTCCTCCAACTTCGTTGGTTGTTTCATTACATGCATTCTTCACATATCCTTCAACAATTGATTCTTGCATTCAGTCTATCTATTGGCTTGGCGGTGATATGCAGTGATAAACATAATTTGAGTCCCTATGCCTGTGAACAGAGCTTTCCAAAAAGTAGAGGTGAATTTCACATATTTGTCAAACATCATCACTCGTGGTATACCATGAATTCGAAATATCTTTTTCATAAAAATATCAACACTTTCAATTGTTTTATACGTGGATCTCACAGGTATGAGTTGAGCTGTCTGACTTAGTTTGTCCACCATGTCTGTGATGGAGTAGCTGAATTTTCTAGCTTTGGGCAAACCTTTTATAAAATTGAGTGTAATAGTATCCCATTTCCATTCCGGAATGGGGAGACGGTGGAGCAACTCAGCAGAGTGTTGTTGTTTCGCCTTAACTTGCTGGCATTCCAAGAATTTTTCCAAATAGTTGGTGATGTCTCTCCTCATTTAGGGCCAAAAGAAATTATTTTTAATTGCAGAAAATAGTTTCTGATACCCAAGGTGGGAAGCATACGGGCTGCTATGAAACTCATCTAACATAAATTCTTTAACATAAATCTGGTTAGGAACATATATTCCTCTCCTAGGGGTTAGAAATCCTTCACTGTTTAAACCATAGTTAGATTGTATTCTTAATTTATGTTCTTGATTAGCTTGCTGCCAAAAAATCCTATATTCAAGGCCATCATGGGAAGATTCTTGCACTTCATCTAAGAATTTTGATTCCACTCTACTGTACTAGACTTCGTATATACAATTTAATTTCCTACTCAACACATGAGCAACCAGATTCTACTTTCCTTTAAGATGTTTAATATGGAAGTCGAATTCACTCAGGAAAGCAGTCCATCTTGCTTGATGAGAATTTAGATGCGGTTGGGTAAAAAAATTCATTAAACTAATATGATGAGTCATTAGCAAGAATTTTTTACCTAGCAAATAATGTTGCCATACCTTCAAGGCGTGCACTACAACGGTTAGTTCCAAATCATAAGAGGATTATCGTTTCTCATGGTCCTTCAGTTTCTAGGATTCGTAGGTTATGACTTTACCATCTTGCATCATTATGCGCCCCCCAGATGCCTTCCTCACAAGAATTCGTGCAAACAGTGAACTCTTTTTCTTGGTCTGCTACTTTTAAAACAAGAATAAAAGTCAATAAATATTTTAGGCATTCAAAATTTTGTTGACACTCTCAAGTCCACTTGAAAACCCTTCCCTTCCTTTGTAGTGAGGTAATTGGGTAAGAAGTTTTGGACATCCAACTAACTCCATGAAGGACCCAACATCAACCACATTCCTGGGAACAGGCCACTAGATGATGGTTTTGAATTTTCAGGGTCAACTACAATTCCTTTCGTTAAAATGACATGGCCTGGGTACTCGATCTGAGCTTGGTAAAAGTCACACTTACTATATTCACCATATAACTTTTTTTCCCATAAATTTTGTAGCACAATCCTCAAATTATTTTCATGGTCCTCCACACCTTTGGAGTTAATGAGAACTTCATCAATAAAAATTAAGAGAGACTTGTCTGAATAAGGATGAAATATACCATTCATCAAGCTCATAAATGTGGTAGGGGAATTGGTAAGCCTAAAGGGTAACACTATGAATTCATAGTGTTCGTACCAAGTCCTGAATGATGTTTTTCAAATATCTTCTTTCTTAATCCATATGTGATGATACCTTGATCTTAAGTCAATGTTTGAAAACACCTTGGCCCCCTTAACTTTATCAATCATATCATCAATCCTTCAAAGCAAATATTTATTCTTAATAGCCACATTATTCAACTATCTTTACTTGATGCACAACCAGAGTGTAACATCCTTCTTGCGTACAAATAATGCATCGACTCCCCAAGGTGACGCATTTGGGTGTATATATCCTTTGTCAAGGAGTTCTTGTAATTACATTTTAAGTTTTGCTAATTCAGGCACACTCATATGATATGGTGTTTTAGACACTGGGATCACACCTCGAATTAACTCTACGATAAAATCAATGCTTCTCCCAGGAGAAGCCCAGGTATTTCCTTTCGAAATACATGAGTAAATTCCTATATTATGGGTATATTTCCGAGATCGGTTATTTTTTCCTTAGAATTTGTATAACCCACCTGAACTGCATAAATTTCGCAGCCTTTTTGAATGTACTTACCTAGCTAATTAACAATGATAGGTCATAGTTTAACAACTCAGCTCCATGAATTTCTTGCCTTTCACCTCGCTCTCCAAGGAAGCTCACTATTTTCTCTTTGCAGTCCACTATTAACCAATGTTTCTCTAGCCACTCCATTCCAACTAGTATATCATATATCCCCATAGGAAGAATATTCATATCAACTACGATTTTCTGCCCTGCTGCCTTTAGGGAGTAATTTACCACATTAGCAGCAAGCCTTCACTTGGCCCTAGTAGTGAGTTACACCAACAAAGGGCTTTTAAATTTTATTTTTGGTACGTTACTTAATTCTACCAATTTTGGGCTAATGTAGCTCAAGCTTGTGCTTGGATAAATTATAATGGACATAGAATGTTCAGATATCTTACCTTCCATCTCTATCATCGTAGGTTGATATTAAGCCTCGCCATCATCCAAAGTTGCATAAATCTGTGGAATATTTTTGGCTATGTCCCCAATCGTGGAGGCTTCTTGAAGGTTAGCGACTTGCTCAATACTAGCACGATGAGGGGATTTTTTGAAATAATGAGGTTCCCCACAACCCCAACAATGTATAGGAGTTTTTGGTTGCTCACTATTCTCTCATCGACTTACCACCTATGATTATTTGTTTTCAACCTGTTGCCCCATTCTTTGTTGATTCCTCCTAGTCATTTTTGTCTACATTTTCCAATTCATATTCTTGACATTTGGGAATATCGTCCCTCAAAA
>APFE031300761.1:0-150551 GCA_000404065.3 Pinus taeda
GTTGAGGCTTTTGTGATCCATATCAAGTTTAGAAAGTGATCAATTATTACTGTTAATTTTAATTAACAAAAATTATATTTTTAATTAAAATATTACAATTAATTAAATTCGAAAAATGAATGAAATATATTTCGTTATTATTATTAAAAAAAAAATATTTATATATTTTATAAGCCGCAAGCTTTAGCTTAGTTGGTCAAAATCAGTGCCATCGGGAGGTCACAAGATCCATTCTCCCCAAAGCCCTTGGGTCAAGCCTAGCTAGTGGGCCATAGGGCTAGATTCCCTTCGGGGTCAATTAACCTAGATTTTTCTGTGGACGTACTACCACCCATTGATCAGAGTGTCCGTGAAGCACTGCCACCCATTGACGTACTACCACCCATTGACTGCCACCCATTGACGTACTACCACCCATTGACTAGGGTGTCCGTGAAGCACTGCCCCCCGTTGACCACCCATTGACTAGGGTGTCCGTGAAGCACTGCCCCCCGTTGACCAGGGTGTCCACTTATTGACCAGGGCGTTGAGGCTTCTGTGATCCATATCAAGTTTAGAAAGTGATCAATTATTACAGTTAATTTTAATTAACAAAAATTATATTTTTAATTAAAATATTACAATTAATTAAATTCGAAAAATGAATGAAATATATTTCGTTATTATTATTAAGAAAAAATATTTATATATTTTATAAGCCCCAAGCGTTAGCTTAGTTGGTCAAAATCAGTGCGATCCGGAGGTCACAAGATCTATTCTCCCCAAAGCCCTTGGGTCAAGCCTAGCTAGTGGGCCATAGGGCTAGATTCCCTTCGGGGTCAATTAACCTAGATTTTTCTGTGGACGTACTACCACCCATTGATCAGAGTGCCCGTGAAGCACTACCACCCATTGACGTACTACCACCCATTGACCAGGGTGTACTGCCACCCATTGACTAGGGTGTCCATGAAGCACTGCCCCCCGTTGACCAGGGTGTCCGTGACCAGGGTGTCCACTTATTGACCAGGGTGTTGAGGCTTTTGTGATCCATATCAAGTTTAGAAAGTGATCAATTATTACTGTTAATTTTAATTAACAAAAATTATATTTTTAATTAAAATATTACAATTAATTAAATTCAAAAAATGAATGAAATATATTTCGTTATTATTATTAAGAAAAAATATTTATATATTTTATAAGCCCCAAGCGTTAGCTTAGTTGGTCAAAATCAGTGCGATCGGGAGGTCACAAGATCCATTCTCCCCAAAGCCCTTGGGTCAAGCCTAGCTAGTGGGCCATAGGGCTAGATTCCCTTCGGGGTCAATTAACCTAGATTTTTCTGTGGACGTACTACCACCCATTGATTGGAGTGTCCGTGAAGCACTACCACCCATTGACGTACTACCACCCATTGACCAGGATGTCCCACCCATTGATCAGAGTGTCCGTGAAGCACTACCACCCATTCACCCATTGACGTACTACCACCCATTGACCAGGGTGTCCCACCCATTGATCAGAGTGTCCGTGAAGCACTACCACCCATTGACCAGGGTGTCCGTGAAGCACTACCACCCGTTGACCAAGGTGTCCACCTATTGACCAGGGTGTCCCTGAAAACAAATATTTATATATTTTATTTTTTTTGAAAATTTTAATTTCAAAATATTATAAGAACATATTAATTTTAATATTGAAAATCTTAATGGTCTTCAATTTTTTTCCAGAAGAAAAAAACTATTGATTGGGATGAAAGTCAGAGAATTGATGATGAAAAACACTTTCTCTTGGATTATCCAATATTTCTAAATTTCAAAATATTTATCGCATTAAAAATCTTCTTGAATTTGTTAAGTTAGTATAATTATGATTATCTGGAAATGCTTCTCACATTTTTTAGCATAGAAATTAAATGTTAAATTCCTAAGGTCCACTAAACTATATTAAATTACTTATGAAATATATCTAAAAAAACATTAAAATATTGAAAATTATAATTATAATTTCCCAATATGTCTTATCTAACATTATTCAATTTTCACTTAATAATATTAATTTCAATTATTTATTAAATTTCTTCCCTATATGATTTATATCTACCATTAAAATGAACCATATTTAAATAAATGGTATAAATAAATACTTAATATTTAGTTGGTTATTTTTGCAAAGCAAATTCCTAATTAGCTATTAACATTATAATCATATTTATCTAATAGTTATTTTAATTTATTTATGATCATATAATTATTTTAAATAAGTATTAATTATTTATTTTAATTGTATAAAATAATTTTTCCATTTTATTATTATTAAATTGCCAAGTGTAGGAATACTTGTAATTCAGGTTTTATCACTTGGTATAGTTTTTTTTTATTACTAATTTTTAAAATCTATTTTTAAAGCTTTATGAATAATAATTATTATTAAAAAAAATATCTTCATTTCATTTCCCATTTTTAGGTTTTATTTTTTAATTTAAACAAATTATTTAAAAATTTTATTGAAAAAAATAGAAATAATAACATTGAACAATTGTATAACCCTCCTCAATATCAATCTATACTCTAATGCATGAACAATTTAATAAAATGAGCTTATATAAAAAATTGTCCATCATTCAAAATTAAATAAATTATAACTTGTTATCATCCTTCAATGTCAATTATATATATATATAATATAATATAATAATATATTATATAGATAACGTTTTCATGTCTCTTATTCTCTCAGGGTTTACGGCAATCAACACCAGATCACTGGGCCCTAAACCGAGACTCCACCCTCTACGGTTTACCATATATATCACCACTCACAGACAAGGATTCTGTTGACTGCTGGAATTATCTGCCAATAGCAAGGGGATATCCCCAATGTAGAATCCCAACTAGATTCTACACCATTAACTTTACGGATCCAGTTCGGTATGTACGCCCAACTGTCGTACACGTGGTTTGAGTTCACTTCAGACAGAAGTGGGATATTGACTTGGTTGAACGTATGGACTTCAATAAACACAAGGAAATACCTAACAAATGGTCATAATATGAATACCATAAATAACAACATTATAACTTGACAACATAAACCTCACATAAAGTTAGCAAAACTTCAAATAAGATGCCTATATAAGGAATACGCTTAACAACTATAACGTAGTTCACAATAGATAAGCATCAATACGCACAAGGAAATGTATAGTCCACAAGAAGATCATGCCAATATTAATGATATAGTTCATCAATACAAGCACAAAGTTAGCATATCATATACCGTCCATGTGTTGCCAAATAAGATTCATATCACAGGAAGAGTCATGAGGAGACTACACATCAAAGAACTCATGGGACCCTTGATCCATCAAGCAAGTAATATCCATGGTACCACAACATAAAGTACTCACCCGATCCAATAGTGGACAATAACTATTGCTCCTTGTATTTATTAGAAGATCGCGAGTCCTCTCAAAACAATATGTCCCAAAATAAGTACCAAGCTAAAATTCTGTTACAATATGCCATGAGGGTTTATTTATAAAAAGAGAGTGACCTTTGGTCTACCCTTGACTCTTGGACTTCTTCATGACCTTTCAACTTCCTCATGACCTTTATACTTCCTCATGACTCTTCATATTCTACCACTGTCCTATTCTATCCTAATTTTCTAATTACATAAAATAAGAAAATTATTTCCTATTAACTTGACAATAGACACTTTTAGGATGTCTAGGTGGAGCTGCTCCAATAGATAAGTATGTCAAAGCTTGTACTCAACAACTATGGGGGCTATCTACAAATTTTCCTCATCATGCTTGTGTAGGGATTTGAGGGCGTCCAAGATGAGAGTTTTTCTTTTGGCGTTGCCCTGATTGGCTATGGTCACCAGTGTTGTATACATTCTCATTGGTTCCACCATGTACCATGTGATATTCTACTTTATGACTTGTAGGTTGTCTAAGTCGGCAGCTTGCCTGAATGTGTCGAAAAATACCTAAACTTCTTGTGAGCATGTATACCTACTTCTTAAACTTTCCCGATTTCCTAGATAGATGGAACCCATGGTTTTCGATCATAGACTCCAAACGACTAAGAAGGTTCTTGTAAGAAGCCAACACTATGTCCACATCTTTGGCTAGTTTGCCTCTTGATTGGATCTTGATGCATAGATGGAATTTAGCATTTTGCATAGTGATCCAGTGATATTTTGGGATTACTTTCAGTGCACCTAGATACTCGGTGGACCACTCATGCCTTCTATCCAAAGCTACAATGAATTCCTTTAGCATAACAGACCTTTCCTTTGTGTTTGTTAATAAGGCCAATATTAGGGCTACCGTTTGATGTAGCTTCAGCCATTCTTCATAGACCATCACCATGGTTCCACTAAGAGTTAGAGTGTCATCCTTGATTGTAGCATGTAGCTCTTTTGGACTGGAGTGTACCAAGCCAAGGTTCGCATTTTCTTCGTCTCAATTCTTTCTAACCTCTTCTTCTCTAGCGGCCTTCTACTCTAAGGCGTAAATCTTGTTCTAGAGTTCTGCAATTTGTTTGCTCATCTTGGAAACTTTGTGTTCAGTTGTTGTCTCAAAAGCAGTGCCCACCAAGGTGATCATCTCAAGGTTAGCTGTAGTTTCGAGAACAATTGCTTTCTCTATGGTCACCGATAAGGTTTCTGGCATCACACTTCCTCCTCTCCTGCATGATCTTGAAGCTAACCTGATAAAAAATGAGCTTCGTAATATCCAACACTTCATCTTTTGCTTCCTCAAGAATGCCTAGCTCTTTGAGAGGAAGGTGGCTTCCAGTGAGGGGAGTAGATGGGGGAACATCCAATGTAGACGACTCCACTTGCTCAGATTCTTGTTGAGCTTCCTTATCATCCTCCTCATTGCTTATTTATTCATTCCTCCTCTTCTATGATCTTTTCCTCCTCTTCTCTCTTCCTTTTCTCTTCCTTGAGCCACTTCTTCTCTTGCTCTCGTTTCTCTTCCTTCCTCCTGAGTTCCTCGGCTTACCTGCATATCTCTTATTGTTCTCTCTGCTCCTACTCAAACCTCTTCTTCTCTTTTTCTTCTTTGGCCCTTTTCTCAACCTCTTCCTTCAATCGCTTCTCTTCTAGATTTTTCTTCCTTTCTTCTTCTTCAAGCCACTTTCTCTTCTGAAGTTGGTCCTAAGAGTGTTGTCCAACTGAAACTTGTGACTGCTTGAGCTCTTCTTCTCTCTTCCTCTTAAACTCTTGCTTCTTCCTTGACAGGGATGCATTCTTCTACTCTAATGTTTCTTCATCCCCGCCTACCTCTTGGTAACTTGGGGAATCTTCTACCTCTTTCTACTTGTGTTTCTTGAATTTCCCAGTTGCCTTTTATTGTTGTTGCTTCTTCTTATTTAGAGAAGTTGATATCTCTTGAAAGCTCATGTTTCCCTAGGAATGTACAGGTTCCTTATCATATTTTTCTTGTTCCTCACTAGGGTTGAGCTCCTTGGTGGAATTGTACCAGTTTCTAATCCCATCTTCTTGATCATGCTTAGAATGTGAGTATGACCAATTGAAATTGGATCTTTTCCAGTGAGATGCTACTACTCTCTCAGGATCATATGTACGATGGCTCATGGTCCAGAAATGACATCCCTTCAATTCTTCGGCCTCTGCCTCCACTTCCTTGAAATTTTCCACTATGTAGGCCCCAATAACAAGAGGGAATGTAGGTTAGGTCTTCTTCTTTCCCTTGCTCAATGTTTTCGAGAATCCCTATGTCATTTGGTAGCACACTTCCTGCATGAGTACCCTGTCCATGGCGAACCAAGAACGTGCATGCAGTTCTTGCAAGAACCAAAGAATATGATAAATGTCCCCTCTTGGATTGGGAACCAATGCACCACCGTGACGATGCTTTCCATGGCCCTCTTTGACATACAAGGCAGTTCTTCCCTGAAAAGCATCTAATATAATGGGGCAATAAATGACTCAGAGATAGTGTCAAGCATACCCTTATATTTAGGGTTCCAAAAGATCTTGTGATGATGACGTACTGGCTCTGTTGCAGTAGCGGTCCTTTTGTAGCTTGAGTGGTCAAACTGACACCATGCATAGACCACATCAAGGAGATATGAGGCCATATAGAATTCTGATGGTTGGTCTGGGTCAGGATGTTTGGCTGCAACTATGTTTTTTCTCACAGCTGAAATGAGGATAGTTTCCTAGTTGAAGACAGTACCCGTGGTAGCGACAACATACACAATAGGGACCCATCTCCCATGGAAAACATAAAAATCTTCTCTACCATACAATTGGTTCATCATGGCAAAATCAGCAGATAAACCTTCTTTAGCAAGTCCGTCGTGTATATCTCTTACTTGGAATTTGGACGGGTCTTGCCACTATTCTCTGAGAATCTCCTTGGTAGGATCACAAAATTGGAAAGCCACCCACTGTTGAAGGACTCCTCCTTCTCGGGTAATCTGTAACATGCAACAATATACGCAGAGGAGATAGTTGTGAGCAGTGCACCAACGTGATTCCTTATCATCCATTGATCTATATCCATATCCGTTCTTGGTATGATCCAATCAATGGTTTCAGCGCATGGGAAGACTGGAGGATGTGATGCCACTTTGTGAAGCCTTTTGACATTTATATACACCGGGAAATCCTCTTGGTCTTCTCAGATGTCCTGCTTATAGAACCCTGCGTAAATGTCATAACAGGAGATCTTCGTGCTCTTGTTGATGTTGCAAGTAGTAGCCCCATAAATGGTGGGTAGTGGGTACTAGTGAACTTCCTACAAGCTGCTTCGAGAGCTCCTACGACAGATTTTTCTACTAGGGGTTCTGTCTTGTCTTCGAAGGAGGAGATCGAGATGCACTCGAGATTGATTTCACCTGACATATCGAACAAGTAATCCCACAATGAGAGAGAAAGCATGAAAAATAAATCCTAGTGACAAGTACAGTTACAATTTCCATACCCCGGGAGAAAGCTTTTTAGGGAGGTCGTAAAGTTGTAAGGATCAAGGGGCCGCTTAAGTCGCATGGATGAGTGTGTGACTTGGCGATTGGCAAGCTAGAAGTTAGGTTGCTAAGGTCGTAGGTCACGAGGTTGCAAAACAAGAATGGGTCACAGGCTTGCTAATGAGGCAAGGTCGTGGTGGTGTAGGGTCACGTGGGTCACGAGGTCGCGCCTATTAGCCTATCGCATATTTCGCCCTGTGAGATGCTTCCTTGGGCGATTTTGGAGAGTGAAATGAGGCTCAGGATGGGTCATTGGATCCTCTCAGGAGCAGATGGCTTGGTCCTCAGGGAATGGAGGTCAATTTTGGATGAGAATGGCCACGAAAGATGTCTAGTGAGGCTCATGAAGAAAACAAAGGCTTGGAAAAGGTTTACTAGTAAAAATGAGGCTAAAACAGGGATAAAAACCCCATGGGTTGGAATACACAGGGTCCGGGTGGAAGAAGGAGACAACTAGCGGAAAGAAATGATTAGCAAGGTAGGGGAAGAGTCACTTACCTGGCGGGGTCGTGCACCTCTTGTAGTGCTTGATCTCATATATTCTTCGTGTGAAATCTGTGATTTGCTCAAATGACCGTTCAATGCCAATATTTATAACTTCGACCACACGTGCGAGCATCGTAGGGGTCGTGCTTTCTTGGTTTCAAACATTTGTGACCCTCACGACCTCGCAACCTTGCGACCTCCAGGGGTCGGTAAGTCACAGGGGTCGCCAGGTCACAAGTGTGCAACTTTGAGACCTTTGTGACCTTATGACCATTTGGGTTGCAAAGTCGCATAGGTCACATGATGCGCGGGATATAACCCTTGCGACCTTGTGACCTTGTGACTTATAGAGGTCGCATAGCCGCATAGGTCGCATCATAAGCCATAAGTCGCAAATTTTCATTGCGACTTTGTGACTACACTTGATCATAATTTTTTGGTAAGGTCGTAGGGTTGGTTCTTTGGCTTATGAGGCAAAGACTTACGCTTTTGAAGCATTTTGGGAGTTAGGTTTGCAGGATTAAGGGAGCTTAAGGCTTCCTAACAAACTTGGAGAACCGGAGACAACTATGGGAATGACATAGAGGCTTCAAAATTTTGAGGGGTCAGTTTGGAGAGCCTGTTGCAGCGACTACAACAATTGGTGATTCACTAGTAGGATTCCAGAATCCCTAGTTGCCCATGACCTTGTGTAAGGCAGACTTCGATGAGTGTTGTGCCTTATAGTTGCAAGTCTCAACCAAAAGTGTAGGGGCTACCTCAAATCTTGAGTGACATCCAAAATGCTTTATTCAAGGTAAAACAAAATTTAAAACAAAGGTAAAGGTCAAATAAAAATGATGGAAGGAATGTATAAGAAAAGAAAAAATATCTAGTACAAGGTATGTGAGCAGCTACGAGTCAGATAGGTAAAGTAGAATTTGAGGTCTTTTCCATTGACATGAAGGGGTTCTACCCTCCCTCTTATAGTCTGCAATCTGTAGGTGCGCTGGCCAATTTCTTCTTTTACTTGGAAATGACGATCCACAAGGCTTGTAACTTGGTGTGTTTTACTTTGTCCTCATGGGCCTTATCCCACATGAGAACTAGGTTACGACACTGAACTCATTGGCCCCTGCAGATTTATTATCAAACCATCTTTTAATTTAGCTTTGGTGAACAACAAATCTTTCTCTAGAATTTTGTCTCTCTTCTTTTATTTTAAGAAGGGTGTCAATTCGGTTTTGAACGTTAGGGCAAGGGGAGCCTCACGACTCTTGTGACAATTGAAGATCAGACATGTAGAGGTGGGGTGGTAAGATAAATTCTTTCCCATAAACCAGAAAATAGGGAGACGTTCTGAGAGATGGTTTAGGGTTAATCCAGTGAGCCCAGAAGGCATTGCTAAGGGCATTGTGCCAGTTTCTCTTGTGGGATAGTAAGGTCTTCTTTAGGATGCGAATTAAGTACTTATTGATGGATTCTGCGAGGCCATTCCCCTGAGGGTAGTAGTTAGCCGAATGTTTTAACATTATGCTATTTTCCAAAGAAAAATCATATAATTTTGAAGACAATAAATACGTAGCATTATCAAATACAAGTGAGGTTGCAACACTGAACCTGGACACAATGTATTTATTGACAAGATATATTACCTCTTCGTCATTGATTTTCCGCAATGGAATTTCTTCGACCCACCTCGTGAAATAGTTTGTCGCTGTGAGTATATACTTTTGATTCTTTCATGAGTTTGGCATGATCTCCCCAATAACATCCAGTCTCCATTGTTGAAAAGGTTCTTCCACTACTATAGACTAGAGGGAAGCAGTTGATCAAGTTTGTCTTCCTACATGCTTTTGACACATGGGGTATTTCCGAGCATAAGCATGGACATCTTTGAAAAGCGTCGGCTTGTAGAGCATGCCCTCATGATCTTATGTTAAGTGGTGTTGCCAACATACTGCCCCTTGCCGGTCGATCATGTAACTCCTTCAAGACTCGCAAAGCTTCATCATATTCCACACACTTGAGTAGCATGTCGTGGTGGTGTTTATGAAACATACTACCTTGTATCATTTGGTAGGATGCGACTTTTCACCTCACTTCCCTTTTCTGTTTTGCGGACAACGGAGAAGGTAAAGTCCCTTGCCCTAGATGTTTCTCTAGGTCAGAGTACCATGGTGAGGGGTAATCAGTGTTAGGGAGTTCATTCTAATACATTTTGATCTCATAATCCTAGCCTTTTGACTCTTCATTTTGTTGGTCTGCGACTTCAACAGTTAGTTTTCAAAGTCTGTGCCCTTTAATTGTGTGTGCAGGATTGAACTCCAAACCGTATTTTTGGAGACAAGTCATCCAGCTGGCTCTTCTCTCACCCAACTCTCGTTGAATGAAAAGTGACTTGACAGCAAGGTGAGGCACAAAGATTGTGACACGATTCTTTAGAATTTATGGTCTAAAATGTTTCACCGCTTTGTAAAATGCATACGCCTGCTTATCTATGTTGGGGTAGTGAGTTTTGCGCCTTGCGGCCACATGATCATAAAGGATATGGGACGCTCATCCTTGTTGCTATTTTTCTACATAATAACAACGACTAAGGATGAATCTGGAGTGAAAGTGTATAGGATGAAGGTCTTACTGAAATTGGGGCTACAGAGGGAAGGAGCTTCAGCAATAGCTTTCTTGATACGATTGAAAACTTCCTTTTCTTCTCGGTTCCATTTAAACATTCAATCCTTCTTTATCATGTTTTTCAAAGGCTTAACAATTTGGGAAAAATCTGAAATAAACTTGCGAAGGAAATTATTTTACCAAGGAAAGATTACATACCTTTTTTGATGCTGGGAAGATGAATTTGTGCTATACATTTCACACAATTAGGATCGACAGTGATTCCATCCCTTGTGATGATGTGCCCAAGATATTTCCTTCTAAAACAATGAATATGCTCTTCTTGGGGTTAAGCGAAATCCCATACTTCCGACACTGCTCAAAAATTTGTTTGAGGTGGTTAAGGTGGTCAGATCTCTTCTTCAAAAATACCATGACATCATCTAAATATAGGACCATGCTCTGACCCATGAATTCCCTAAAAGTGATGTCAATTTCTCCTTTAAAAGTAGCTCTGGCATTGATAATCCCAAAATGCATACGTCGGAACGCGAATGTTCCCCACTTTAACCTGAAAGTTGTCTTTAGTCAGTCTGGTTCGGCCACTAGCACCTGGTTGTAACTAGAGAAACCGTTGAGTAGAGAAAACATTTTCGACCAAGAAACCATTTGGATAATTTGTTACATGGATGGAACTAGGTAGTTTTCTTTGTCTGATGCTCGATTGAGATTTCAGAAATCGACGCATACACAGATCTCATCATATTTTTTCCTTACTCGAACAAGGTTTGAGACCCAAGTAGAATTCCTGATTTTAAAGATTATACGTCCATCCAACAACTTCTTGATCTCCTTTTGCACGAGGGGTTCCAATATGGGATGCACTTTCCACAACTTCTACTGAAATGGTTTGACACCATCTTTCATGGTAATAACGTGTTGAATGATCTCAGTGTCATAAGTCTTTAAATCATCATATGTCAAGGAGAAGAAATCACAATACTTATTGAATACGCTGATGAGGGACTGCCTTTCCTCATGGGAGTCATCATCATCAGCGTCACGATACCACTCCCTAAGGCATCCTTTGGGCTTTGGCCAGATGAAACCTTGGGATAAGGGGTGGTTGGTTAGTTTGGGCTATTATGGGGGAGGATTCTCCTCAATAAAGCCTTTTTCTTTTCTTCCATGGTAGAGTCCGATACTGTCCCTTTGCTTCTGAGGTTGTAAATTTTAGGAGGTTTAGTGGGAGGAGGGTCTCCTGCATTATCTTCTTGAAGGGATTTGACCTCTCCCCCGTGGATGACTTCAAATGTTAGAATAACAGAAGGAGCATCCTCATCGGGAGGGGGGCTTCCTCTTCTAGGTCATTTGACTCTTCCTCACCTTCCCCTATTTCTTTATATTCCAAGAGTTGGGTCACCACAACAGTGATGCTATGGAGCCATTGCAGGCAAGTATTCTCAGAATAAGTGGCTTGGTGGAAAGTACAAATTTTTTCTTTTCCTAGCTCTTCCACATTGAAATTTGTATTAGAACCTTGAGACAATTTCGTGGGTGGATTATTGGTCTTTCAGAAGAAATTTTTGGCTTACTTTCTCCCGAAGGAGGACTCATTAATCTTTCTTTTCAACTCAGAAACCTCATTCATCAATTGTTTCAAGGATTTGGCAATCCTTCAAAATCGAAGGAATCCTTGTATTTCTCAATAGACTTGCTAGTGGAGCCTTGTGTTTTCTTGCTCGACAACTTAGTTTCCTTTCAGGAATCATGCTCAAGGGCACCTATGGATAGCATATATTTCTCTACCGCAAGAGTTGTCACGAAATTCTCCACGATGGTGGATTTAGCTTCACGTTTGACAAACACAACGAAATCCCATGGGAGGGCCCTAGTGTAATAGTCGACAGTAATATAATCATCCAGAGCCACATCCGTCAGAAATTTATTCAAGATGGTGGTGAATCGCTAGTTGAAATCCTTCACCTTTTTATTCTTATGACACTTCAACATGCTCAGCTTAGTCAAGAGCATGGAAAGCGTCTTGTCTTCCTAAAACTTATTGAGGAATATCTTCCAGAATTCTTCCCAAGTTCAAATGGATGCCATGGGCAGTGAGTGATACTAAATCGCAACTTTATTCTTGAAAGTGTGAGGGTATATACGACAAGCCATGTCATCATGTTTCACTCTCATCATTTGTAAGGGTACATAAAAATTGTTGATATGATCGTCAACCGAGGTTCCCTTTTCAGGGTCGAACTTTTGGAGGTATTTTTCAAGGTGGCAAGGCATGTGGTGGAGGGGGCCTCAGAGACCCAAAGGGGACTGAGCCATCCAAGCCAAGGGCTTTCACCGATTGACTCTCAGTGGGGAAGGAAAAAGGGGTCGATTGGCATTCCCCTCAAAATCACTCTCAGTGCCTAACCCCCCACTAATGTGGGGGGGTTGTCTGCCATTACCCCCAGGTACTCTCAAATGCCATAATTCTTGAAAGTTTCTCGTATTTCTGAAATTTCTGAAAGTTCCTAGGGAACCTAAAATTCATTCTTATTGTAAAAATTAATGTAGTATCTAATATTTTCTTCATTCCCCTACCCTAGGGTTACCTCAATGTTCCCTCTCAAAGGTTGGTTGTTAACATGGATAACTTTCGGGGGCGGTTGATTATTTCCCTGTGTTTCTTCTCGGTGCGGTTGAGTATTTCCACCTGTGACGTTTTTCCGTGTGCTTTCTCTTTTTAGATGATGGGGGACATTTCAAACCCTCAAATTTGATCCTTTCAACAATGTCCAAATAATCATCCAAAATCATCCCAATTAAATGCAGTACAGAATTAACTAGGACGCCTTGACACGTGTGATGAGGCCTATAGGTGTCCGGGTTATGCATGGAGTGGGTGGCGAGAATGGACTTCAAACCCCTAGCAACTAGAGAGTAATAGGGCACAAGGCCCTCAACTAGTCATACTTAACTTCAAAGAGAGGAGGTTCCTCTTCATACGTAACTGGTCTTCAAGTGGAGGAGGTTGGGAATCCCCAAGATGGAGCATTCCAAAAGGTGGGTCAAAAGAAGGATGAGAAGGATTTTCAGGGGCAACATGACAAGGTTGATTACTAGCTTGATGTGAAGTTTCCATGTGAGGGCATGTATTGGTACACCTTCCATCAAGCCCTCCTAATGCCAAATCTATTGACAAGATGGATTTCTTCGCCAACAACAAGGGGATCTCCGTGATGTAGAATCCCAACTAGATTCTACACCAATTTCTTTAGGGATCCCATCTAGTATTTAGGCTCGACTTCCGTATAGGTTCTTTGTGTTCGCTTCGAACAGAAGTGGGATACTAACTTAGTTGAACATATGGACTTAACAAACACAAGCAAATCACTGACGAATGTTCATAATTTGAATACCATAAATAACAACAATAGAACTTGAAAACATGAATTTCACATAAAATAATTGTTAGAAAAACATCAAATAAGATCATTCTTATATAAAGAATATGCTTAAAAACTATGAAGTATTTCACAATAGCTAAGCATCAGTATGCATAAGGAAATATACATCCAATGAGAAGATCATGCCAATATTAATGAAACATTTCATCAATACAAGCACAAAGTTAACATATCATATACCATCCATGTGTTGCCAAACAAGATTCATAGCACAGGAAGACACATGAAGAGACACATCAAAGAACTCATAGGAACCTTCGATCCATCGAGAAATTAATATCCATGGTATCACAACATAAAGTACTTTTTGAAAGTCTTTCTGGCAGATTTTTCAGGTCAAAATCCGGTAGCAATTCATTGGAATCCCAAGTTTGATAGCTAGTTTCTGCACAATCAATGGCTCCCAGGGGTTTTTCAGGGCGCTGAATCCAAATATGCAGTTAAAAAACCATTTTAACTGCTAAAAATCAAGATTTAACCTCATTTCTTTCGCCTGAATTCCGTCACCGGAATCTCTAAAAAGTCGCATCATAGACAACTCCATTTCAAATTTCATAAGCTAAAATTCTTAAAGACATTTAGAAAACATGTAAAATCCCATAAAATTAGCCATACCTTTTTTAATTACCCCCTGTTAACACACTGTCGCAAATTCAATTCTTCGATTTCCCGGTTTCCCTTGAAAACAAAGATGAAATTGGAAAATGATAAACTCTCCTATTTCACTATGATTTTCTATTTTCTTTACCTCTTCGTTCCTTCTGGGTAGGCGCCATCCATTAAGATAAATTTCTGTATAAGTATTTCCACTCACATCATCTAGTATTAAATGAACAAAACGTATGTCTGGGTAAACCACTAGTAATATTTCATCAATAAATCCTTTATCTTGAAAACATAATCGATTTTCAACGAATAATACAATTATGTCCGTTTGGTTAAACCATTAAGATTTGAGTAATATTTCATCAATTACCCATTATTTTCCAACCAAATCAAATTTCAAAGAATAATACAATGTTGGTATCAAACTGGTGATTTTTTGTATTTTTTTTCCGGGTTCAAGCTAATTGGGTAGCTATAATAATATGATAATAACTAGTTAAAATATGTCTATTTGAAAATAAGGTTTTCGAAATTTAATATCTAATAATTTTAAAGGGTGAGATTTGATATTCATAGTAAATATAGATCAAAAGTGTGATATAAAATGAATTATGGTTTTTTAGGCCTGTGATATTGATGAGACACGATATTGACCCATGATATTAATAAAAATCCCATTTACAGATTAAGAAATTTCATGATTAAATAGGGTGAATATTAAAAATCTTATTACATCCTTTTTAAATGTATATATTGAACTAATAGATTAATTATTTTTATAATTATAATACTTCTTTAAAATAATATTATAATTTAGTTATTTTTTTATGTTTTTTAAGATTAAAAAAATGAGACGCACCAGCCCACCAGGTGTAGAATACACAGTGATAGGGTAGGGTGTACTGCTAAGTCAATCTAGGATGTGAAGGTCACCAGTTCCAAACTCTCTAGGGAAAAATCAGGTAGTAGTGGTATTAAAAAGGTTGGTGTGGTGGGTAGGATGCCATCCATGAGTGATTTTGACAACTTAGATGCCCGTGGGTCACTCATTGTTTCTCAAGCCAAAGGTCAATCCTATAACTATCATCCCAAAACAACTTAGACAAACAAATGAACAAAAAAATAAAGTGAGATACACCATGAAGTAAGTGTTTTGTGTTGATATTTATTATGGATTAATACCTATCATCATTTACCAACCATTTAATTTATATGGCTCTACTTGTGATAAGTAACAATTATAATGATAGTCATCCCTATTGAACATTGGTGGATTATTTTTTCTTTTAATCTAAATGTTTATATTATCATCAAGATGTTGGCATATTGTTGTGGTCCTCTCTACATTAATATATGGAATTTTAAATATTGACTACCTTGCATCTCTAATTCCATGTTCAAAAAAAAGTGACACGCACTATGAAGTAAGTTTTTGTTTTGATCTTTATTATGGATTAATACCTCTCATCCTTTACCAATTATTTAATTTATATGGCACTACTTGTAATAAGTAACAATTGCAGTGATAGATATTCTTATTGAATATTGGTGGATTATACACCTGTAGCTTAATATATGGAATTTTAAATATCAATTATTTTGCATCTCTAAATCCAAGTTTATTTTTTCACACTTACCTAACAAATTATGAAATTATCATGCAAATTATCAAATAACAAATGACATTGTGTAAATCCATGTTTAATTTTTCAAATTTACCTAATAAAATTAAATTATTATACAAATGATTAATATAACCAATAATATCATGTAAATTCATTTTTCACATTTACCTAATACAACAATACAACGCACCATACAAATTGTCAAGTCCCCAAATAAAAAGTTGTGAATAATCACCTAGAAAATTAATAAAAATTCAAAAATCATATCCCAAGCTATATAGATAGAGCCATACAAAACAATACTCAATTTTTTGCACAACTAGAGTGGTCTGTAAACAGAACACAAGACACTACATTTCCTTTAGAGTAGAAGAAAAAAAGTGAAACCATAAAAACATGCATCACCCATAGTAAAAATGCTAAGTGAAATAATATGGTTTTGGCATTACCGGATAAAACATGTTGCTCACTCGTAGTTGTGCAAGTCCAAGAAGCCTCTCGAGCAGATTATCGATGAGAACAACGAGGTTTTTGCTTTCCCACCGGTCATTGATGTCGAGCTTCTTCAATGCCTTGAAATCCCCCACTATCTTAAGAAGTCTTTCAACTAAAACTTGTAACGTCCCCACATAATCCAATTCTAACAACAATTTAGTAACATTGCTCCCACCCTGGATTTTAATTTTAGAGACTAAATATGAAAGTTCGTGAAGCAACACTCTATTTACCTGCAGCCGATGTGTGTCATCTAACCCCATCTCCAGAGTTCTATGCTTCAGACAGTTCAGCGTTAAAACCTTCACCTCACTGTGTATAGATAAATGTGACATACCATGTCCAACTAAATGTGTAGAGCTGCGAACGAAGATAACAAGCTTTCTTAAAACAGAGTATAAGTGTAGGGTAAGTTTCTAAAGAAAAGTATCAGAGATAAAGCAGGATAAAGATTTTTCTATGAACTTCATGTTTGTGAAGTAGCAAGCAATTGTCAAAATAAGCTAATTATTTACATATGAAGAGTTGGTTAAAATTAGAGAGTCAGTTAATTGACAATGAGTCAAGTCTAATTAGGTGATAGACAAATTTAGTGTCTGGTTGCATGTCATATTATTTTAAACAAGTCACTAATTGGAAACATATAAATATCCCTCACCAGATTCATTGTAATCAATAAAATTTATTTCCTCAATAAAATAATGGCAGCTCGTGTATTTTGTATGTGAAACTTGTGTTTTTCTTCCTCTATTTTTCTAACAAATTAGTATCAAAACTAAAAAAGATCACAGAATCCATAGTGTTGGCAAAGAAAAAAAAACAACAATTTTAAAAAAATTTACACTACAATTTGAGTTGTGAAACTCTTAAAAATTGCGCGAAGTCATTGAATGGAGGGTGCGCAAACCCCGTAATCTATTAAACAACCCAAAAGCCGTCCCTATAAAAAAACCCAAAACCCTCAGGTCAATTCATTCATCCAAACTATTGCAAAAGCCACGTTTCAAAGGCAGGAAAAGTATTTGTTTTCAAAAAAGTCACGTGGGTGGAAGTATGTTAAGAATCGATTTAGTTTTCGAAAGGTTATTTACTAAAATAAAGTTTAATATAGGTGTGGTGATTTATAAAGTTTTAGTTGTTTTTTTTGTTTTTTTGTTTTAATAAACTTTTTATATTACAGATTTTTTATATATAAAAAATACATATATATAAAACAAGAGTTTTATTATAAGGAGTTTTGTAAAGTTTATAAAAAGATTTTTTTTTAAGAAAGATGGTATTTTCAAATTTGTAACCTCGTTTCTCATTGTTTACGCAAAAGGATTATGATGTGGGGGCCATTAAGATGACGACTACTTTGAGGGCTCCATTGTTTACACGGAAGGATTAAGATGTGTGGCCATTAAGATAGCGACCACTTTGTGCGCTCATGATGTTTGGGATTATGTCCAGTTTGGGTTTTCAAAACCTAAAAACAAAGAAGAAGAATTAACCCTCACTAATGTAGAGAGGAAACTATGGAAGAAAGACAAAAAAAAAAAAATGCATAAGTGTTGTAGCGTATCCAACAAGGAGTGGACCGAGCCGTGTTTCAAAAGATTATGATCATGTCTTCAACAAAGACAACATAGCAGACCTTGGCGAAAAGCTATAAAGATATGGCCAAAGTCAATATTGTTAAGTTGTAGAATACTAAGAGAGATTTTCAAAATCTGCAGATGAATGAGACAGAAGATGTCGGTTCTTTCATGAATCGGGTCATAACCACCGTAAATCAGTTAAAAAATTATGGTGAGGAAATTAAAGATCAAACAATGGTTGAAAAGGTCCTCAGATCTTTGTCTACCAAATTTGATGTTGTGGTAGTAACCATAGAAGAAGCTAAGGATTTAGCATCATTAAAAATTGATGAGTTGATGGGATCACTTCTATCACATTAGGCAAGGATAGACAGAAATAAGAATTCCACTTTAGAAACCACTTTGAAAAGCTAGGTTTCTATTTCAAGAGAAGAGGTCGAGAAAGAAGTCGATCGAGAGACAGATGATGAAGCGAAAGACATAGTGGTCAAAGAGATGGCTGAGAAGAGCATGAACATGAAAGTGGAAGCAACTGCAGAAGCTTAAACAATAATCAAAGAGTTGAAAATCAAAGATCAGATGTTATTATTGCAATAAATTTGGTCACTATGCCTGTGATTGTAGGAAGATGATAGTTGATCAAGGAACCAGAGAGCTAATGTCACTACAGGTAGTACTAACTCCATGTTCCTAGCTTTTCATGCCATGCATGAACCTTATGATAATGTGTGGCTATTAGATAGTGGTTGCAGTAACCACATGACGTGCAACAAGAATTTGGTTGCAAATTTGGATCAATATGTGAAAACAGAGATAAAGTTGGGGACTGACAAGACTGTTGATGTAGATGGCAAAGGAGTGGTTAACATTTTGAAAAACCAGGGAGAACCGAAGCCAATCTTAGAGGTATATTATGTCTCTGGTCTCAAACATATTTTGATAAATCTTGGTCGATTGACATAGAAAGGATATAAAGTTATCTTTCAAGGGAGAGTGTGTGTTATATACGACAAACCCCCATGCAAACAGTTGATAGAAAAGGTGCAAATGAAGAGGAACAAACTCTTTCCTCTATTTATGAATTACAGTGATAAGGTCGGTTCTTTTTCAGTTGCATGTTCTAATCATTATTGGTTATGGAACTTTCGGTTTGGAAACTTGCATTTTTCTAGTTTAAGATTGTTGCAATAGAAACACCGTGAAAGTTTTCCAAAGGGAGTTGCATACAAAGAAAGTCAACCTCTTGAGCTAGTGCGTACAAACCCGTGGACCTATGAGGACACAGTTGATTGGTGGAAGTTGTTAGTTCCTCACTTTCATTGATGATTATAGTAGAAATACTTGGATTTACTTCTTGAAGAAGAAGTCTAAAACTTTTTACAAATTTCAAGGAATTCAAAGCCTCAGCAAAGAACCAAAGTGATCGATAGATGAAGGTATTGAGCTCAGATTGTGGGGGAGAATATGATTCAAAGGCATTCCATGATTACTGCAAGCACCCGATATTAAGAAAATAATTTACAACCAGGTACATAACACAACAAAACAGTGTAACAAAAAGAAATAACATGACAATTATGAACATGGCAAGGAGCATGTTGAAAGAGAGAAACTTGTCTAATGAGTATTGGGCAGAGGGAGTCGCATTTGCTTTTTAAGTGATAAACATATCTCCTACAAAGAATGTGATGAACAAAGTACCAAAACAAGCATGGTCAGGTATGTCTTGTAGCGTATCTCATTTCAGAGTATTTGGATGTGTAGCTTATGCACATGTGCCTAAATAGCCAAGAGGCAAATTTGATGATATCAGTGAAGAATGCATATTTACTGTTTATATTGAGCAATCAAAAGCTTACAAATTGTATAACCCTATCACCAAAAAGACCATAATTAACAGAGATGTTTTGTTCAAAGAACAAAAGTCATGGAATGGGACTGTAGACAAAACAATTAATGCACAAGTACCACTGATAGAAGAAGATGATGTAGAAGAAAAGGAGCAACAAGAATCATAGGTGAAGGCACTAGACAAAGACCCACCGACAAGGACTCCAAGATTTTCTAAGCATCATGGATCTTTAAGCATATCAACATATTGAAATTCTCCTAGGAATCAATCAGGTGATGAATTAGGAAATGGTAAGAGAAAGATGAGAAGTATGAAAGATATTTATTATGATTTTGATGTTAGTTCAAATTGTTCATTGTTGTCATTCCAACCTTGTTCATTTGAACAAGCAATCAGATATGAAAATTGGGTGCAAGCCATGAATGAAGAAATTGAAGGAATTGAAAATAATAGTACATGGGATTTGGTTGATTTGCCAAAGGACAAAAATCTCATTGGTGTGAAGTGGGTGTACAAGACAAAGTTGAATGAGAAAGGTGAAACTGACAGATTTAAAGCACAACTTGCAACAAAAGGGTTCTCGTAGCAACTAGGGATAGACTTTGCAGAAACATTTTCTCTGGTAGCCAGATTAGATATTGTAAGGGAAATTCTAGCCATAGCAACTCATAACAAGTGGAAAGTATACCAGATGGGATGTGAAATCAACCTACCTAAATGGAATTCTGGAGGAATAAATTTATGTGTAACGACTTCCAGGATATGAAGTTGAAGCTAAAGAAGACAAAGTTTACAGGTTGAAGAAATAAATTTATGGACTGAAGTAAGCGTCTAGAGCTTGGTATCACAGAATCGATAGCTACATTATTAATAATGGATTTTGTAGAAGCAACATTGAGCCTACCATGTACACAAAGGTAAATGAGCATGGACAAATTTTGATTCTTTTCTTATATATTGTTGACATTATTTATACAGGTGATTTTTAGTTAGATGAATTTAAATCAACCATGATGAAATAATTTGATATGACAAATCTTGGTCTCATGAAATATTTTCTTGGTCCTAAATCTTGGTCTCAAGATAAATATAATAGAGATTCGTTGAAAATATTCAGGATAGAAAATTGCAACCCTGTCCTTGCACCAATTGCAACAGGTACAAAGGTAAGCTAGGATGATGAAAAATCAGATGTCAATTCAACTCTGTTAAAAATATTGGTTGACAGCCTCGTGTATCTCACAGCTACAAGACCAAATATTATACAAGGAGTAAGTTTGATTTCCAGATTTATGGAGACTCCAAAAGATACACATTAGAGTGTAGGAAAAAGAATTCTGAGATACATAACAGGAACTAAAGATTGTGGCATAATGTATGTAAGCTCAAAGAAGAAGGATATGATTGGACACACATACATTGATTTTACCTGTACTTCAGATGATAGGAAGAGCACTTCTGGTGTGTTTTGTCTTGGTTCAAGTGTGATAGCATGGGAATCTATGAAGCAGTGCATTGTGATACTTTCTTCAGTAGAAGCAAAATATGTGGCAGACACATCAACAACATGTCAAAGAGTATGATTAAGAAGAGTATTTTATGGAATCAAGCAGTAAAAACAAGGATCAACAATAATATATTGTGACAATACCTCAACGATTGCACTATCCAAGAATAATGTGTTTCATCAAAGGAATGAGCATATTTATACTAGATATCACTTTAACTTGTGAGCAATGGAGAAGTTCACTTGAAGACTTTTAAATCTAGTGATCAACTAGTTTATATATTTACTAAGTCATTAGCAAAAGGTGTGTTTGAGTTCTCATAGAAGAAACTTGGGTGTTGTAAGCCTAGTTGAGACATAGACCATCAGGTATGTTTTGAGTTGATATGATTCAATCTTAGTTTAGTAGTCATAGTTAAGGGGGAGTGTTAAAATAAGCTTATTACCCCACATGAGTAGTTGGATAAAACTAGATAGTTAGCTAACTAAGTTTTGAGTCAAGTCGAGTTAAGTGATTGATGAATTTAGTGTGTGGTTGCATGTCATGTCAGTTTATGCGAGTTGCTAGTTGGAAACATATAAATATCCCTCACTAGGTTCATTGTAATCAATCAAGTTTCTATCATCAATAGAAGAACCACAATTCATGTGTTTTGCCTCCTCTGCCTTTCCAACAACAATGAGATGGTCGAATAGTAGAAAATCATGTAGATTCACAAGCTAATGCAATTTTTTAAAGCAAGAGACAAGAATCTACTTCCGCTCTTTACAGCAGAAGCACATAAAAATCAAGAAAAAAAATAATCAACAACAGGAAAAACATCAATGGCACATAACACAATAAATATCTGGGGAAGACCACAGCTCAAAACCCCACTATCTGTATTATATTAATCCAGAAAATCAAGATGAAATTACAATGCTTGTTCTCTCTAGAACAATCCCAGCACTCAACAAATTCAATCCCCAACTCATAAGCAAGCTCAAGGCCAAAGCTTAACCTCTTCACAAGCTCTCCAAGTTTCTATTCCAATGTTCCCTTAGTCAAAGAATTCAAATGAATACAATATGCTTTGCTCATCCTTGATCTTAACATGCACAAGTATTTCCTATCCTCCGCTTGATGACTTCCTTTGGCTAATACTTAGCCAAATTTCCAAGCCACCAGGCTTCTAATTCTTTGCACAATTCCTGAGAGCATTAGCTCGTATTTAAAGGGAAATACCTTAGTTCCTAAATGTATACTATCAGTGCACCTCAGAAAAATATAAAAGAAATTGTACATTGTCCTTGCACTGTAGTCTTAACTGGGTCTTTCTCAGAATCAACATGCATGAGTTTCTGATGAGTAGATATTCAGTTAACTGGAGTAGCACTAGTTGAGTGCACTAATGCATCAAATGACTGTTAACTCACTATTAGATCTTCAAATAGTTTGGAACTAATTTAACTGGACTCAACTCAATAAAATGAGTTAACTAATTACAATTCAAACTTAACTCATCTTGGACCCCTATAATATAGGGAGAGCATATACATGACTTCAAAAAGACTTCCAAGTCGAATTCCTAAGTTAACTAAGTCAACTCACTCTAGTCAACTATTACAAGTTGCTATGAGAATAAAATTCGATTTTAATTCACAGTTTAATTCAAGGACAAATTAAGCTGGAATTTCTAGATTCTACTTTTATCATTTCTTGTTGCAATTTTCAAAACTCTCTCTCAACAAGAAAGTAATTCAAATCAATCCTGATCCTGAACCTTTGGAATGTTCTACATGCAACATCTCTCTTTAGTGTTGTTGCTCCAACAACTCCAGAAACAAAAAAACATCCAACCTGAATAAGAATGATGCCTCTGTCATCAATGTCTCTAACTACTATTGCCTTTGTCAACTGAAAACTCTTTTCTTCCATTGACTCTGCCTTTTTGAACTTTTTTCAACCCTCTCTACACTTCTTTAGTATCTGATTAATCTAGCCTCTATCACTTTGATATCCCACTGCATCAATCCCACTGATTCCTCTTGTTACTATATACTTTGGGCTCCCGTAGTAAGGTACGATCCATGAGATAAAACCACTCAATGGACCCTACCCAATTTAAGCCCTCTTGGGACTATCACTTCAAATTTTCCCACCTCACACCCGAAGGTATGGTTGCATGTGATCCTTCTGCCCAGCTGGCTCAAAATGTCCCCCTATTGAAGATATCTACATGACTGGATGCCTCCACACGGTCTCCTCTCGACTTTTCCAATGTGGCTTCTCCACAATTGTCTGAGACTGCTCCTCTACTTGAGTGGATCTCTCCACTCGGTCTCCTCTCAACTTCTGTAGTTGCAGTTGCTCCACAACTTCCTGAAGCTACTTCCGGGGCTTCTTCTGGGGCTGCAACTTAAGAGATAATTTACTCTCCCTCTCAACCACCAAGTTTATAACCTTTTCCTTACTACTCAAGGCTTTACATGCATCTTGAAACTCAAGAGCATATAGGTTCTTGACCCGTGCACCGATCTATTTCCCCTGCCTCGTGGTGATGTGTCTAAGGAAAACCTTTCCCCTACTAAAAACCACCTCATAGCCATGGTCTTCCAATACTACGACTAGAACAATATTCTTCTTTAGTCCTGGAACATACATCACATATGTGATCCCGAGAGGGGAGTTAGACTACCTCTGAAAGGTAACTGTACCAATCCTAGTAGCTCTATGCCTATCGTCATCTCTAAACTCTATGCTCTGGCAGTGTCAACCATACCACATGCCTCCCATGGCAGTGTCAACCATGCATGCAATGAGTCTAGTGAAATCATGTTCAAATTGTGAAGCTAGAGCTTCACCTACTGCTACTACTGTCGGCTTCTTCTTGCTTTCTTTCTTTTGTGGGCAATTCTTTGCATAGTGCCCGTTATCATGACAGTGAAAACACTTTACTTTCATCAAGTCCATCTTCTTTCCGCCCTCCTCGCCTGCGAACTTCTTTCCTTTGGCCTTCTAGTCCTTACTCGCTAAGGAAAAATCATCTTCCACTTCCTTGGAAGAGGCCCATCTCTGGTGTTCCTCCTAATCTCCACCCACATCAAAAAAAACCACAGTCGTTCCCAACCTAGCAACTTCTCCTGACCATTGACAAAGCGATAACTATGCCAACTCTTTGGAAGTCCAGAAGAGAAAGATTCACCATATCATTCGCGGCAACCATGATTCCAACAATTCCAAGTTCATCACGATATTGAGTGAACTTGGTAAATTAATTTGGAATTGAGTCACCCACCTCCATCTTGATTTTTGGAAGTTTGCCTTTCATTTCCAACTTCCTTGGGTCACTATTTTTCTAGAAAAGGTCCTTCAATTCTTTCCACATAGCATGTGGAGTTTTCTTCCATGGAGAATTTAAACAATGTGGTCTCAAACTCCCTCAGGGATTATCTGCCTCGCCTTTGCCACACACATCTTCCATTTGGCCAGATTCTGAGCATCTGATGTTGGTGGCTTGGGAATGTAATGATCAATGAATTCCTTCAAGCCATTATGCTCCAACATGGCCTCCATCATGTCCTTCCAGGCTATATAATTCGAGCTACCATCCAAGGCATACTCGAGCCGCAAATTGTAGAACGCCATCTGTCAATCCCGAAGTATGAAATAAAAATTCAAATTTCAGTTGTAACCTTGAACTCAAAACTTCATATTCTCCTCTAGTTTATTGTTCTCAGCTCCGATACCATGTATATAATCCTGTAGATTCACAAGCTAATGCAATTTAGACAAGAATCTACTTCTACTCTTTACTGAATAAGCACATAAAGATCGAACAAAAAAATAATCGACAAGAGGAATAACATTAATGGCACATAACACAATAAATATCTAGGGAAATCCACAATTCAAAACCCCACTATTTGTATTGTATTAGTCCCGAAAATCAAGATGAAATTACAATGCTTATTCTCTCTAGAAGGGACCACAGTTAGTTGCAAATGGGCCATGGTATTAGATGGATGGTATTAATAAGAACCATGGTACTGACCCATGGTATTGCATGTATGAATCCTATATAAAGGATAAAGACTCCACTTGAGGAGTGTTGTGTCTTATTTTGTAATTGAGCCCAGCTCTATTGGAGGTTTCCCCCTCGAAGAGGCAAGTGAACACTGCTTTCCTTTTTGAATAATAAAATACATGCTGTTATTTCTTATTGTTCTCTATTCTGGGTATATTTCTTTGCATATTTGGTATTCTGGTAGCTTCTTGTAGGTCAAGAGCATAACATAAACATTGAATATTTGAAGAAAGACATGGAAGGTTTGAAAGGAGGCTTGGTAAAGTTGCTACAAGAATGCTTCCTAATGGCGAAAAGGTAGTAGAGGAAACTCATGATGAGAACAAAAGAAATGTTAGTAATGATTTCATAGACTCTAATGTTGGATTGGAGACCGACCATGTTCCAAATATGAATATGAGGAAGTTTTATGGCAACGATCGCGTAACATGGATACTACAGATGGAGCAATATTTGTATCTCCATAATGTGAAAAACACACAAAAGTTACACATTGCAACTTTATATTTGGAACCCAAACAATTTCTATGGTATCGATGGTTTTGCTCTCGTAAACAAATTGTCACTTGGAAAATTTTTATGGAAAAAATGGTAGCACATTATGAGGATACAAAAAGCAACACTATTTTTAGACAATTGATAAATATCAAACAAAAGACTTCAATGGTGCTCACATTTAGGACTTGCAAAAGTTGAATATAAGGGTAAAAGATATTCCAAAGAAGCATATAATTGATGTGCTCATAGGGAATTTAAAGGATAACATCCAACATGAGGTTTGCCTTTGAAACCTGATTTATTGGAGAAGACATTCAAATTGGAAAGAAAAATTGAAAGCAAAATTATGGCAAGAAGGAAGCCTACCAATCAAAACTATAAATATGGAAGGGTTGTTGCCCCTAGCCTTCCACAACCTACAAGGTTGACACTACAACAATTGGAAGAAAAAAGAGAAAAGGGATTTGTTACAGTTGTGATAGCAAATACACTAAAGGTCATAAATGTGCCATGAAGAAATTATTTTACATAGATTGTGAAGAGGAAGAAGAAAAGGAACAAGAAACATCAAAAGAAGAGGATACACACCAGGAACAAACCCTAGAGAAAGAAGAAATGAATCTGACCATATCTTGTAATGCATTGTCTAGAATTACCAATCCTCAAACTATTAATATAGAATGACATATCAAGAAGAAACAGGTAATAGTGTCGATTGATTTAGGCAGTACCCATAATTTTATTCATTATAAGATAGAAAAGGAATTAAATTTCTTCCTATATCTAGCACCAAACTGTCAAGTGATGGTTGCAAATGGAGGAACAATAAATATCTTTTGAAAGTGCCATAACATCAAGCTATCCCTGGGAGAATATGTGTTGAATAGTCCAATGCTTTCCATTCCAATGGGTGGTGCTGATGTTGTACTAGGAGTCCAATGGCCAAAATCTTTGGGCGCGATAGCTTTTAATTTTCAAGAACTTTTCTTGAATTTTTTTCAAAAGGAAAGGAAGTTGAATTAAGGGGTATCACAAGGAAACATGGAAAGATAATCAGATATAACTACATGACAAAGCTTCTAAATAAATAAAAACGTGGCATAATTGCACAATTATGTTCACTAGAGGTTCCCACATCAAGTTCATCTATATCTCCAGATCTCCAAAAAGTCTTGGACAATCATTCCAAGGTATTTGAGACTCCCAAAGGCCTCCCACTTGTTCGTGATCATGATCATGCTATTCATTTGATTCCAGGAAGTGTTCATCCAAACATCAAGCCTTACAGATATCCCTGTGCCTAAAAGAGTGAAATTGAATGTATGGTTGCAGAAATGCTAGAGGATGGTATAATTCAACCTAGTTAAAGTTCTTTCCCTGCTCCAGTAGTATTGGTGCAAAAGAAGGATGGATCATGGTGCATGTGTCCGAATTATAGGGAGCTCAACAAGCTCACTATTAAAGATAAATTTCCCATTCTTGTCATTGATGAATTGCATGGAGAAATTTACTTCACCAAGTTTGACCTTCATTTAGGATATCATCAAATCAGAATGAAGACTAAAGACATTACGAAAACAACATTTATAACTCATGAGGGTCATTATGAATTTTTGGTCATTCCTTTTGGCCTTACCAATGCACCTTCTACATTTCAAGGTTTGATGAATTATATTTTTAAACCCTTCCGTAGAAAATTTGTGTTAGTAATTTTTGATGATAGACTAGTCTACAACAAGTCTTGGAAGGATCATGTTCAACATGTTGAAAGAGTGCTCAAACTATTGGAGTAGAAACAATTATATGTAAAAACCTCCAAATGTTTCTTTGGAGTACAAGAGGTGGAATATTTGGGTTATATTGTATCTCATGAAGGTGTTAAGGTAGATCCTAGCAAAATTAAAGCCATTAAGGAATGGAAAATCTCCACATCCATAAACAATCTGCGAGGATTTATTGGGTTGATAGTGTATTATCGCAAGTTTGTTAATAATTATGGGAGAATAACAACACCTCTAACATTACTGAAGAAAGATGCATTTTCTTGGACTCCAGAAGCAACGAAAGCCTTTGAACATTTTAAAGAGGCAATGTGCCAAGCAGTGGTCTTAGCTACACCAGACTTCACAAAAACCTTTATTGTGGAATGTGATGCCTCAGGAAATGGAATTGGCGTTGTTTTAATGCAAGAAGAAAGACCCATTGCTTTTGAAAGTTATCAAACCAAAGGAAAGTATTTACACTTTATTTATGAGAAGGAAACGTTGGCAATACTACATGCACTTAAGAAATGATGACCTTACCTAATGGGAAGACACTTCAAGGTAAAAATGGATCATGATAGTCTTAAATACTCTTTAGAACAAGGATTATCTACAGAAGAGAAGCAAAAATGGGTCATAAAGATTTTGGGTTATGACTTTGAAATCATCTACAAAAAAAGGAAACAAAATGTTGTTGCAGATGCACTCTCAAGAAAAGATGAGGATGTGGAAGCATTTCTTTGTGCAATTTATATTATCCAACCAGATTAGATAAACGAAGCAAGGGATGAATGGAATAATGATGAAGAATTGTGGGAACTCATTCAAAAGTTGCAACAAGATCCCAGTACATATGATACATTTAGCTATAAAAATGATTCGTTATGGTACACAAATCACTTATACCTCTGTAATAATTACCAAATCAAACAAAATATTCTTCTGGAATTGCACACCTATCCCGTAGGAGGGCATTCAGGATTTTTAAAAACTTACCACAAGGTTAAGAAGGAATTTTTTGGGATGGCCTTAAATCTGATATTCAAAAGTTTGTGGTGGAATGTTTGGTTTGCCAACAAAATAAAGTTGAGACAATTAAGACCCCAGATCTATTACAACCTTTATCCATTCCAAGTCAACGTTGGGAGGAGGTTTCAATGGATTTTATCACAGGTTTACCCAAGTCTGAAGGAAAGCGTGTCATCATGGTGGTAGTTGATAGACTTACCAAGTATGCACATTTTTGTGCATTATCTCCTCCATTTAAAGCCAATACAATTGCTACTGCATTTATGGAAACAATTCAAAAGCTACATGGAAACCCAAAGATTATTATAAGTGATAGAGATCCTATTTTCACTGGAAATTTTTGGACAAAATTATTTTCCTGTTTGTGTATTCAGTTAGCTCATAGCTCATCTTAGAATCCTCAATCTGATGGGTAAACTGAGATAGTGAACATATGTTTGGAAGGATATATTCATTTCCTTGTATCTGATAAACAGACTCAATGGGTCAAATGGTTGCCTCTGGTTGAATGGTGGTATAACACTTCGTTTCATAATGCAGCAAAAATGACCCCATTTATGGAACTTTATGGATATCATCCACCATCCATCACATCATACTTAAGAGAAAACTCTAAGGTTCAAGCAGTGGAAGATCACATTGAGTGTCAACAAAAAGTTCTCCAACTCTTAAAGGATATCCTGACTTTGGCGTAGAATAGAATGAAATAATAGGCATTTCAACATCACAATGAAATAAGTTTTGATGTAGGTGACTGAGTATTTCTATGACTACAACCATACAAACAAATGTCCCTCAAGAAAGATAAGAAGGATAATGAATTATCACCAAATTATTATGGTGCGTACAAGGTGTTGGAAGGTATTGGTACTATGGAATACAAATTAGAACTTCCCGCATCTTCCCAAGTGCACCCAATTTTCCATGTTTCATTCTTAAAGAAGGTTATAGGTGACAAGCTCCCAGTTCAAACAATATTGCCAGAACTTGACGAGGAAGAAAAAATCATATCGGATCTTGAAGCAGTCACTAAAACAAGAACTTGACAGTTACGAAATCAATCAATTTCAGAGTATCTCATCAAGTGGAAGAACTTACCCACTAAAGATTCCACATGGGAGGATGAGAATTTTATACAAAAGCATCCATAACTACTCAAGTGTTGAGGACAATACTTTTTTGAAGGAGAGGGGCATGTTAGGTCCCTATAATACTAGTGTATTCCCTTATTATTATTGTCATTGTAACCCCTTATTGTTATTGTTGTTCCCATGTTGTCCCCATATTGTTATTATTGTGCCCCATAGAAGCCCACTATTTTTATTATTGTGCCCTTACATTATTACTGTTATGTCGACTCTGATTATATTGTGACCCCTTAGACTCTTATATATAGAAAGGATGTCTTTTCATTTTTATCATCCAAGAACTGTTCATTTGTGTAATGTAAAGGAGGTTTCCCCCTCGAAGAGGCTACTTTTGAAGTCGTTGATCTATCTCATTATTTTATTTTGCGAGTTGGTTGCATAACACTACTTATAGAAAATATTACATCTTAGATCAGATTCCAAAATAAAATACATTTACAAAATAATATTTTTTTTAAAAACACAGGTATTTTTTAATATAGAGGAAAAATAGGAAAATCTACTGAAAAATGTTGTGTTGTTGTAGGAATCTGGTGTTGACTGTTGCTGCTTTGATGGAAATGTTGTTCCTTTCATACCAAAAAGCCTGAACTCCATTTACGCTTCATTCAACCAAGTCTAGTAGCCGATCCCACCTTTCTTCACTTGGGATAGAAAATCCAATCATATTCCTGAATCTTTCATCCACCTCAGTGTAAATTTCAAAAGTACATTTATTTACAAAAAGGTGGTGGATGTCGTGCTAGATATTCAAATCAAATTGTATTCCCTCTATGAAATCTTCACCATTGATAACACCTTTGGCTTTTGCAAATTTGGAGGCATCGACACCAATTTTACACAATTGTTCTAGATATTTTTCTAATGGGATTAATTTTCCATTAGAATTTCTCAATGTAGGCAAGCCATTTCCCTGCAACACGATGAATTTCCTACTGAATTTTTTGATCTGCAATTCAAGATACATGCATTTGTTTTGTAATTGTATCATCAGATTCTTCTTTGTCAAGACCCTATTGGTCTCCATGACTGTTGTTGTTCTGTCTAGAATATTGAGGTCTTCAAGTTCCTCCTTGGTTTTTTAATTCAGTAGCGTGATGATATTTTGTTCTTGCTTTGGCCTGTGCTCCAAATCCACCTTTGTGTTTTCTATGACTACCTTGACTCTATGTACAAGTTACTCCTGTTCAAAAATAATTTCTATGGAAGGCCATATATCTGTTATATTGGCATTTATATTCTGCAAAATATTGTTTTTGCCTTAGCTAAATTTGGATTACAAAGGATTGATCTTCATATTTCTACACCTGCTGAATGAATCTGTAATTTTTCTGTAATTCTGACATATATGCATTGTCAATTTTGTGTTTACTTTCCTCTATCTTGGCCAATTTTACTAAATTTATCATTTTCTGTCTGAACAACTGACAATTCTTCCATATATCTAGTAAGCTCTTCTGTGGACTCTGAAATTGTAGTCCTCGTTGAAGTTTCTTCCTCTGTACCTATGCCCGATGTAGATACTCATGCTGCTCTCCACTGTAATGTTTCTTTCAATAGTGTTTCCGTAGCATGTTCCATCTTCTGTATCTGTACATTCTGCTTCACTACTATAGTAAAAAGTTTCTCTTTTCCAACGCTATATTTACAACCTCTTTAGCTTGTGGATGCTCTATGGAGGGAAAGATCAATTTCTTCCTCAATGCTTGGATATCTTCTTCCTTATTTTTTATTATCTCTCTTGTTGCTTTAACATCTTTATGATCATGTCCTAGATTTATGACCAAATCCTCTAGAGATTTGATTCTATTATCCTTTGCAAATGAGTACAATTTTCAATCTTTAATTAAGATTTCATATTATTTAAAGATGACTGTAACTTAGAAATAGTCATGGTTGAACTGGGGAGTGATGAAAAGATGATCTCCCTTGTATTCTTATGTAGATCAATCTGATCTATTTCATGTATTTTCTTAGTTTCAATGGAAAATATGGAGTCTTTGTAGTCTTTAACACTCCTGGGAGCTAGCACTAGTGGTTCCATGAAGGCCATCTGGAATTGTCCCTTCTCTGCATCAAATGCAGAAAGTAGTCTATGATGGGTCTTGATTGTTTATTTCCAAAACTCAGTATGTAGAAGTCTTCAGGGCTTCATTGTTTAACTTTATTTCTCTGTATTTGGAAAAGATACTCTACTGAGTGGAACCCTATGAACTGGTGGATACTGGAGATTGGACATTTGCTTCAACAATCATTGATTGTACTATTTCTTCTAGCTGAGTAGAAGGAGTAATAGGTGTGCCTGATAAGATTACTATGGCTGGCTGCTTTGTGTTTCTTTCATCTACAGTTTCGTCCTGAATAGTAATTATTTGAGATCTAAACAGAGGATTAATTGGCGAATCTGATTTTTGAGTAGCCTTAGGGTCCTTCTTCTTCCTTTTAAAAACAATGAACTCTACATCTATATTGTCAGAGTCTGTAGGAGACATTGGTTCTCTTTCCCTTTTCTTCTCCTTCTCTTTAGAAATAGGTGTCTTCATGGATGATTGAGTGGCCAATCATTCTTAGGCTTCCTGTAAAGTACCTTCTATCCATTCCTCCTGAGTGGCATATTGATCAATCTCAGGCCTCAGTGTGTGTGCATAAGGGGTGCCTAAGTTTAGAAGCAATACCCTGAGGATCATATGACCAGGAGAAGCTGAGCTTGAACTTCATTTGGCTCAAAATTACATCTATTTATTTTGCAGAAGCTCTGCTATTGATAATGTATTGTCCTATGTGTGATTTGAGTTTAAATTGTGCCTTCTTCTTATAGGAAACGAGGTGCAATTCATCCATGTTTAACATCTGCCTGTTATACTCCAATGGAAAAATCCTGATAGGTACAAAAATTGGCAATCTATATGGAGGAAATTCTAACCCATAAACTATGATTTCGGTGTAGTTCTAGTATAAATACCAGTCTCCCACTTTGGCCTGCTCTGATAAGTGAAAAAAATTCTTAATATTAGGAGAGATCCTTGGGATTACATCACTGCTTAACAAACATAGTGAGGTACACAAGAATTTGTCAATAAAATCGGTATAGGAATATACTCCTCTACATTATTTCTAACCAGAGAAGTCCAGTTAATGACTGACTAAGGGTTACCTTCACTATCCATTTTTTGTGAAAGGAATTTGAATTTATCTTCTTGATAATATAACATAAGATAAACTAGGACCGACTGGTATTTGAAAACACCTTCTTCTTTGTAATTAACCAATTGTTCATGGATTTCATTGGTTAAAAATTGACTATAGTTGAAAAGTCGAGAGGGTTGTTTACCAACTACAAAAGTGGATAGAAATCGTAATACTATTTCATATACCCATTGATTAGTAAAATATTCAAGCAATTGAGTTACTATGGAAATTACTTGCTTGCACATCTCAGGAAAGATAGAAGCTGGATATGGGAGACTAGTCCTAGGCAGCTCAACATTCTCAGGAAGAATTTTTTGAATATCTAGGCTCTTTGAGGGAAAGTGAGTTTGTTAAATAATTCCATTAAGATTTCAATAGAAAAAAGTGATGGGAAGGTTCATATTAAAGCTGTAGGGCCTCGCAGATGCTTTTAGGATAAACAAACAAGATAACTTCATCACTTTGGGAAATGACGACCCTTTGACTAGGTAAATACCTAAAGTTACCCCAAACAGAGAATTCTGGGAAGAAATGAGTCTGGAGGAAGACGAACTATGGGAGAAAGGATTCCCATATGTTTAATTCATCACTCTTCTCCATATACTTTTCCTTGGCCCATTTGTGTAGCTCATAAACATTAAATTCTGAAATGGTTTCTGTGATTTTGTGTTGGGTGTCTACTAAAGGGGCTTTGTCGAAATCTGGAACTAGGGGAATAAGGGGATTGTTCTCTGCGGCCTTTCCTTTTCCCTTACAGTTCGACATTTTATATGACAGAGAATCAGGTACATAATGAAAATGCTAAGAATATTTGGATGGAAAACTCAGACAGAAGAAATCTTCAAATAAAAGAAACTTTTAAGCATAGGGTTATTCGCAAAAATTATCGACTGTACGCTGGGAGAATTGCTTTTGAACAATTGGCGACATAGAGTTCTTCATTCTGTAGAATTATATAGCTAGCAAAAGAACTGAATAATTGACGTTATAGGGATTTATATAATTAAGTGAATTGGGTGCATAATAGCCAATCAAATGTCTTTGGAGTGGGGGCTTGATTAACAAAACGTGTATATGATTGGAATAGATGTTGCAATGTTCATAAGATCTTGTGGGAGATTTTAAACGCTAATGGATAGGTGACGTGGAAGGATGGTGATGTGGTAGGGCAGGTGGAAAAATTCATGTTGTAGGAGGTAATGGTTATGCGGTGGAAAATATCTTGCGGAGGATATAATCGTTGGTGGGAGCAGGTTGGCAGAGGATATAATCTTTGGAGAGACCAGAAGCAGTTTTTCGGTGGGGGGGGGGGGGGGGCCGACGGCGTCGGTGGTTATGGTATTGGGAGGTGACCCCTCGAAATCCTTCAATGCTCACCATGTATGCTTCGGCAATTTGGGTGGAGACTGTTTTTCACTCCCCCACCGCCCCAATCATGTTAACCGTCGGGAGTGCGGGGGGGGTGGGAGGTGGAGGGGGACGAAAACGTTCATCTACCATTGATCTTGGGAGAGAGAATCAAAGTTGCTACCCGTAGTGCGGACTTTATTTGCATGCGAAAAGATTATTTTGTCATATCCTAACTTTATAAAATGTGATAAAAACATCAAAATTGATTATCCTAAGTTTTAAATTAGCAACAAATTTAATATTTCTGAATCTGATAGCGACTTTTAAATGTGTAGCATAAAATTATTTTTCTAAGGATTCATTTCCTTTTTTTTTTTTTCATCAATTTTTTATATTTTAAAAATTTTAATTTTTATATCCCTTTTCATGTTTTTTAATTTTTTTTTCTTTATATATCATATATTATATATAATATATATAATATATTTATATTATATATTATAATATAATATATATATTATATATATATAATATATATATATATATATCTATTCTTTTAACATAAAAATATAAAAATGTAGAATAATGTTACAACACCTTCAAAATTATTCAACGCAAAATTTCAAAAGTGGTCATCGTTGCTTCAACACATTTTTCAAGACTGTGAATTCTACACCAGTGTACAATCCAACGAACTGTATTCAAATATGTTAAGAGAAACATAATTACTGCAGGGAAGCAAGGAGCCAACGTACCAGAGATAATAACATAACTAGCATTCAACGCAGCACCATGAGTTTAATTCCAACATTCAAGAGGAAGATTGTGCGCACCGAGATTTGAGATTCAAAACGAATTTGAAACTAAATTTGAGGGGATAGAGGGAAAAGAAAGGAAATTTTTAGGAGTTACAAAGAAGAAAATTAAAGTGGGACTAGTTGATAGGAGCGTTATGGTTCAAGGATGCAACAAGAGAGAACGGTAGTAATATGACAGAGCAGGGTTACTCTACTCAACAAAATGACATAGATTTATTTCCTTAAACAATTGTTTTGATGCCTTTTACAAGAGGATGTTACAATGATATATGATAGCTGAAGGGTCACCAAATTAGAAAATTGGTAGAGGGACAGTCACCATGTCGAGCTAAAGTGAAGCTCTATTATAGTTTCTATTTCTTTCTGGAAATGATAATTATTATGGCTTGTTTCATTGGGTCTACTTTCAATGCTCCGAGCTACACAAGGTTTTGGATGAATCAATGTTCACTCAAAAACACAATGGTGAAAACCATATAATTCTGTCATGGAAGAGTCAGGTAGCAGTTGAGGTGCTCCCGCAACACAAACAACACAAGCCATCTCTTCTATCTAAGGAAAGTGAGAAGAAAGAAGGGCATACATTTCAGAGTTTACAAAGACTAGAGTTCAACGCAACATACACCATTCTTTTAATGTCATCTCTTGAATGGTTGAGACCTCATGGAGAACACTATTAGGAATCAAATGCATGGGTGTGAAGATATGTCGATTCAAACTCAACAATTATAAGATGTTTTGTCATTACTCTCCACCATGATTATAATAACCATCTCCAAAATGACACTTGGATGGTTTCTAAAGCAGAGAATGCTTTCGCAATAGAGAATGCTTTCAGTTGGAGACAAATCACCATACAATTCAAATTTTGTTGCTCATCACGATAAATAATAGTTTGGTCGCACGCTTCATAAGTTCATAACCCTGCATCTCTTATTCCAAATCTCAATGCCACTAGGGAACTTGACGAAACCTGAACCGAGCTACCCAAAACCATGCAATTTAACGCTTAATTCACAAAATGCAAGGCCATAGAATAATGCAGTGAATGCATAGAGCATTAGGTGAAAAACTAGCTGTGTAGGTCAGAACAGCTTGGAAATGATGTCCCAGGAAAGATTGGCATGGAGGAAGAGTAATAAACACATAGTGCTATGAGAGCGAATAAGGAGGAATGATTCTACAGGGGATGGTAGAGTTGCAACAATAGCAGAAAAGAAGTAAAGGAGTTACAACTGAAGAAAAAAATATATCTTTGGAAAATAGGAAACTTTAATTTAGCTTCAAATAAATGCAATAGTGCAGGTCAGTGGAACAGTGTGCAGTAAGAAATATGCAGACACACAACAATGGAATTTTTGACACGTAAGAAGGCGGAACTGACATTTAGAGAGTCCACAAAACAAGTGGCTCAAATTAGAGCAGGGCTAGAATTCTCTTGCAACTTTGGTACCATGTTAAAGACAACCATGGTGAAGACAATAATTTGAATGATCAACATTGAATGCTTTATTATTCACAATGATACATACTTATAATACATTGGAGTGACCCTTGGTTTCATATTCCAAGTGGTCCCTTGGACTCCCTTTAACTGTTCAGCTTCCACACCAACCCTTAGAGGATTAGGTGTCCAACATATACAACCAACAATATTTGTGTTAATAAAAGGTTATTATATATAGCATAATTTTCAAAATATAGCCCATTTCTGGTGAAGGAACCCCATTAGCCCCATGCTCGTGTCTAGAGGGGGTGTGATATTGTAGATGTCACAGAATAAATAGGTGAGGGAGCCTTTATACGGCATGCCCTTTATGGTTATTACTAACCTCCACCACACCCAATTGATTTGTCATGTATAAATCTATTCATGCAACCTCACTCACCCTTCCTTGCCACCTGTTTGACTAATGAGTTGTCACCCCATCAAGGAAAAAATTATAAAATAAGTTATTTAGATTTTAGAATTAATTAATTTTAATATAAGATTTTCCTTTTTTTTAATATCAGAATGAGTTATTTAAATTTACAAAAATAAGTTTACAATTAAAAATCATAATTAAATTATTTCCTTTTAGCATTGTTGACTATTTTTCATCATTAATTACGTATTTTTAGTCATGTGATTTTTTTTAATGGAAACGATGCATTATAAAGTGATAAATTAGTCATTACAATATTTTTGGAATGTGAAGAAATCCATGAATTTATACCCTGATAAGGGAAGCTAGACTTGCCATTAACATAATTGCAAAATCAAAATTGTGAGGAGAGATTAAAATAGGACAAAAAAGGCTTAGTTACAGGTTAGTAGTAAATTATTTATCAGTTACAGATTTTCTAAAATCCCTATACTAACAATTCCTTGGGTTTTCTAAAATCCCCAACTCCACAAACAAATAAACAGATAAAGTCTAAAAGATTTAGATTTGAGGTATATGTGCAGGTCCAAGTGTGTGTATTAACCTACAAATAAGTTTGTAAGATTTAACCTCAGATAGGTGCTAGATTCAACGTGGAAATAAACTTCCAAAAATGGTTTGGTTCAAAGCAAACTCAAAAGATTCTTGAACATAAAATTCTAAAATTCAACTTGAAAAAGTTACAAGATTCAACCAGGAAATAAACATTTGAAAATGAATTGGTGTAAAATTGAACTCAAAACATTGTATACATAGATATAAATCTTTACCCACAAAAATAAACACCTAGATTATACATATATTGGTATCTTGAACCATAAAAACAAACCAACCATTATGCATAAGTTTGAACTCAAAACCTATGAGACATTACAGGAACAAACCAGATCAAAACGTATTGCACATTTACAGGAACAACGCATAAAAATGATATGCCTTAACTTCATAAGGTTTGGGATAAACTTGAACTCAAAACCATACATAAATAGAAACCCCTCTTCTACATAGACCTAGATTCTTAATCACAAAAAAAGAGAGATATACGCCGCTAAAAACACTATACATCAACTTCAACTCAAATGCATGTATAAGATATTCATCCTTAACCACAAGAACAAACTGGTTATATGCACATAGAAACGTTATGCCTAAACTTCAAGAGTGTGGGTAAACTTATACTTAAATCCTCTTATACATGAACATAAATCGTTAATCATAGAAGCAAACCTCTCGTATACATCAATGTAGATATTTAATCACAAGATGAAACTAGATGTATGCACATAAATCTAAATCTCACACATAAATATACATCTTTAACACAATATCAGACCGCAGCTCCAAGTGTGTGTATTAACCTACAAATAAGTTTGTAAGATTTAACCTTAGATAGGTGCTAGATTCAACATGGAAATAAACTTCCAAAAATGGTTTGGTTCAAAGCAAACTCAAAATATTCTTGAACATAAAATTCTAAAATTCAACTTGAAATAGTTACAAGATTCAACCAGGGAATAAACATATGAAAATGAATTGGCGTAAAATTGAACTCAAAACATTGTATACATAAATATAAATCTTTACCCACAAAAATAAACACCTAGATTATACATATATTGGTATCTTGAACCATAAAAATAAACCAGCCATTATGCATAGGTTTGAACTCAAAACCTATGAGACATTACAGGAACAAACCAAAATCAAAACGTATTGCACATTTACAGGAACAATGCATAAAAACGATATGCCTTAACTTCATAAGGTTTGGGATAAACTTGAACTCAAAACCATACATAAATAGAAAACCCCTCTTCTACATAGACCTAGATTCTTAATCACAGAAAAGGAGAGATATACGCCACTAAAAACACTATACATCAACTTCAACTCAAATGCATGTATAAGATATTCATCCTTAACCACAAGAACGAACTGGTTATATGCACATAGAAAAGTTATGCCTAAACTTCAAGAGTGTGGGTAAACTTATACTTAAATCCTCTTATACATTAACATAAATCGTTAATCATAGAAGCAAACCTCTCGTATACATCGATGTAGATATTTAATCAGAAGATGAAACTAGATGTATGCACATAAATCTAAATCTCACACATAAATATACATCTTTAACACGATATCAAACCCCTATGAATATATACACATAAATTCGTTACACAAAAAATGAACTTGAAACCTTTTTAAACATTTATAAGATATGCATCCCTAACTACAATAACAAACTAGATTAATGCCTAAACTTGAACTCAAAACCCATGGATATGAATCCTTGGTAACGAGAACAAACACAAACCAAATTATAAAAACAAAAATTATGCTATGCATTTATTTAGACCAAAACTCCAAAGTGGAAACAATTTAAACTTCATATACCTACCAAAACAAGTATAAAACAAATATAAAGACTAGAACTTCCAAATTCAAAACGATTCAAACTTCAAAGGCCTACCAAAATAAGTATAAAGATGACGCATTCTCTTATTACAAATTCCAACTCAATTTCTACTAAAAGGTAAGTAGTATACAATTTGACATTTTGTAAATTCTAACTATCTAATTAAAAAACATAAAAACTCTTAACTAATCACCGGGAAAGAATTAAATATGAAAATATTCTTGACACTCATTTACTCTATAGAAAAGGAGCTTAAAGATTGATGAAAAAACATTCTGAAGTACAAATTACTCACTAAAGACAGGAAATCAAGGGGAAAACAATTGGAAATATGAAAATATTCTTGACACTCATTTACTCTATAGAAAAGGAGCTTAAAGATTGATGAAAAAACATTCTGAAGTACAAATTACTCACTAAAGACAAGAAATCAAGGGGAAAAGCAATTGGAATTGTCGATAATAGAGATGCTCTAACCTACCTAGACTAAAATTGTGGTAAGCTTAGACATTTCCAGTGCCGCCACTTGGAGGGACATAAGTGTATTGATTGTGCCCTCAGCGAGTTGGTAACTCCAATGGAACTAGAACTAGAAAGTTAAAGATGATAACGTAATTCCAATGGACCTAGAAAGTTAAAGATGACAACAATGGTAAAAAAACATCTTTGACAAAAAGAGTGAAGCCAAATAATTGATCATCTGCAATGAAAATAAATTGAAAAATCCAAAAGAGTTGTTTTTCTACCCAACACAAACCAGCTTCAAGTTCATCCCAATATTTCCTTTAGCTCTACTCACACCCAAGCATTAACTAGCTTCTTAACCTGGACGCAAAAAGTTATATACCATGTGAATTTACCGCTGCTTAGTAGCTTACTCTAAACTCTAGATTATATACCTCAAGTTGTGACACAACAACTACAACGGTGACAGGCGGTCTGGTGGGCCGACAACAATTTAACTTTTCAGAAATGTTCGCAACCATTCACGGGAAATTTTAAAATATTATTTAAATTTTGTTAAACACCTAAATCAAAATTCATTTTTTTTTTTTTTTTTTTTTGGGGCATAAATTTAACCTTATGCATTTGAACTTAACAATGGCCATGCTCGTCTGAACTTTTTGTCAACCCGCCCAGTTCATGTTTTTGTTTTAACAACCTAAGCTACATTTTGGGCGGACTTAATATGTGATTGGTTATTCACAATTGAAAATTAAAATTGAAAGAGAGTGTCATATTTCAGTTTCAAAAGTTAATTTTATTTTAATATTTGAATGGAAAAAATCATGCTTATATTTTTTATTAGGTCTTTTATTATATTCTTATGTGTAAATTTCGAAAGGAAATTTGTGTTTTCAAATTATGGTCGACAAATATGAAAGCTAATTTAATGGAATTATTTATTTATTTTTTATAACAACAATAAATATAACTGATTTTATTTCTTTATTACAAGTAATTTGTATAATCACTTTAAAAAAATTTAATAAAGTTTTTGTTGAACATTTATTAAAATGGGAATATAGATTATTGTATATGGAAATGTATTGAGATTTTTATATTAAACTTTTAAAAGTATAAAATATAAATATAAGAAACTTAAGGTTAAAATAGTTTTATTATTTTAGTTAATTAGTTATCAATTAAGATAATATTTCAACCAAACACCAATTTAGAATGCTAATTAGTTGGAGAGAATCTTTTCACCAACTAGCTCTAAACAACCTCCTAAATTCTAGGAACAAACTATTTTTGTTACAGACTAGAACTCTACCAACAATGACGAATAAACCAAGTAATAAATATGAGCACACACATAAGGCATGTAAGAGATACATACTCCAACAAATAAAAATTAATATTGTTTTGAGAATATCACTACAATGTCCAATCAAAAATTTAAAAATGTAACTATTTAAAACTTCTTACATATCATTTTTCCCTATAATAAATATCACTTATTAGAATCTTGTTCTAGCTTTAATCATTTTTGCATATGTGCATTATATGTATTATAATGCGGAACATCATTTATAATAGAATGTTTAAATTAAATACCAATTATTTAGTATAAATTTTTAAGAATAAATAACCAAATTGTTCTTCTTTTGATCCTTGGTGTGCGTGGTCCTGCCTTAATATTGAATAGGAAAAAAGTGTTAATGTATTGTTATACCCATCACAAACCATTCATATTCAGTTTTCCTTTTGACTGGGTATTAGTTTGTCTTTGAAAAATATTGAATAGGAAAAATATGTTAATGTATTGTTATACCCACCACAAACCATTTGCATTCAGTTTTAACTTTAACTAGGCATTAGTTTGTCTTTGACAATTTTTTTTTGATGTTTATCATTAATTTAACAATAGGAATTCAATTTTTGTTAATTATTATTATTATTTAATTTATTTATTCGTAAGGTAATTTGATGATGTCTTAATATGGGTTGTTTAGTAACTTACATTTTTATTAGTTACTAATTTTTTGTTTTTTGTTTTATTTACTTTTTTATTATTTCTATTATTTCTATTTTCATGAAATATAATGACTTATTATTATATTAAAAACATATTTTAACAACTCTAATATGCAAAATTGTTGCTTAGTACCTGCGGCTTATGCAAAAGGTAGGAAAAAAGTAATGGATAACAATTATTGAATGTTTGAGCAAATTCATAAATCTAATAACGAAACACATTTGAGTACAAGGAAGGAAAGTAATGAAACTAAATAATGGATTAAATAACTTTGGAACCAAATAGAGATAGGTGCATAAATAATTTTGGATGAAATATTAGCCCCAACATCATCATTTGTTACAAAAGTTAACACTTCATTGAAATGTGTTTGTGCATATTTTATTTTATCTTTAGCTTATGAGACCCAAACAAGAGGAGAAATTACAATGTCTAATATTTTATATATTAAATAATGTATATATATGATATAAATATAAATAATATATAATAAATATATATATATATATATATATATATATTTATAATATATATATATATATATATATATATATATATATTTTTAAATTAATTATGGGAACAAACTATTTATTTAACTTTAAATTTATATTCATCCTAATTGATCGACAAATAAATAATCTATGGTAAAATTTCTATGTTTGAAAAATCAAATTGATATAAAGTATGGATGTCGTCTTAATTGCATGGAAAATAATTCATATGTAATAAAATATCTAATATAAATAGTTATAATGTCTAGTATATTAAAATAAAAAATATAGTTACATAGCTTTAAATGTGAGTGCAAAAGATTCCTAAAAATTACTTTTTTATTTTTAAGTTTTGATTAAAATTGTGAACATAAAAAGAAAATATTTTTTTGTAGTGTTGATTTAAATTTTATTATTTATATTGCATCATGGTTTAATATGGAATTGTGAAAATATATAATATAGGTAATGTTTACTGAGGAAAATGATTGAACCAAGTCCATTCAATAATAAAAATTAGCCAAAAATATGAATAAAATTAGCAAGGGAACATTGAGTGTTTTTTAAATTTGTGAGTTTCCATGATTAGTAAAAGAATGAAACTTAATGGCAACTTCTTTTTTGGAATATTTTTTTTTAAACCATTTTTAATAATAAAAAAATGATTTTAGGAGTCAAAGCATTTTGATCCAAACTGATTACAATACACTCTACCTCAATAAATTTAATTATAGATAATTATATATTTAATAAAAATAAAACACACGTATATATATATATATATATATATATATATATATAATATATCTTAATATTTGATGATGCTATTTAACAATACAATATATTTGTTTTTTTTTTGTGATAAAATTTGAGTCTTTTCTATTTTTTTTGTTTTATTTTATATTTAAACTAAATGGAAGGTAGCTACTATGTAACCTTTCTTTATAAAATAAAAAAAATAGGTCAAATATTAATTACAAAATAAAATAAAAATATATATATATATATATATATATATCTACAAATAAAACCATAAAAAAATTATATAATATTATTATAATAAATCTTAATTTTATTAATATAAAAAATATGGAGAGTTAATTAGCCCAGAAAATTTTCCTCATGTTTATTAAAAAAAAACAATATAAATGATTATCAATAAAATATATTTGAAACCTCAATTGAATTGAATAATATTAAATTGTTGTGTTTTTTTTTTCAAATTCTATAATACTATTAATAAATCTTAATATCAAGAATATGGAGAATTAATTAGACCTGAAAATTTTTCCTCTCCATAGACATCAACACCTTTTTTATTATTAATTGTTATAATACATTTAAAAAAAATGTTTATAAAAAAAAAACAATATGAACGACTATCAATAAAATATATTTAAAACATAAATTCAATTGAATAATATTAAGACGTTTTTTCTTCAAATTCTATAAATAACTTCAGTTTTAATACCTGCCCATTATTCTTGGACTTGGGAATTGTTGAATGGATTTCATAGAGAAGGTTCATTGTGCCGGAGGAGCAGTGAAACGCAGAGGAGGTTCGTCATGGCGGAGGAGCAGTAAAGCAAACGATTTGAAGCTTGAGCCGGTCGTTGTTGATCATTGACCGGCCTTGCCACCATTAATCTTTGACTCTCTACGTATTTTCATTGTGCATTGAGTAGGTTGGAATATCTAAAACTCCTACTAGTTTTATATACAAATTATTAAGAAAAGTGAGAATGCCATATAAATTTAATTGATAGTTTTAACTCTCGTCTATAGGGAGATCGTGGCGAACACTTGCCTCTGTGGAATGTAAAGTGTGATTTATTTTTTTTATTTTTATTTATATGATTATTTTCTGCTATTATTTTTTGCACACAATATATTTGTGTCTTCTGAATTAACCATTGGTATCAGATCATAGTTCCAATATCCACTATGCAAACCACTTAGTGTCATTGCCTTATCTCTGACAGCGTTCATCAAAACGTTGACCGTTACCTTTGGAGCAATTCCTATTCCCTGAATCATCGATATGTGTCTCTCTCACCAAGAATGGAAGCAAATGCCGCTCAGTGAGTGAACTCTGCGCCGGACATGCTTTAGCGGTTGGGCAGGAAAAAAGGACGGTTGTTGAAGGAAAACCGAGATCGTAGGAAAAATGACGGTTGTTGAAGAAAAAAAATGAAATCGCAGGGAAAGTGACTACTGTTGAACAAAAACCAAGACGTGTGAGTGTATGGCATGGCATCCTTTACTAAAGAGACATTTTATGGCCTTTTTTAATAATGACTTTACGAAGTTATAATTGAAATAAGTTGAGTTGGCGTCCATTATTATAAAAGGCAAATTTTTAATGGTTTCATCACTTATTTGCCCATACTTATTTCTTAAATTTGAGAATGGTTGGGAGGTTATTAAGTTAAAAGGCGTAACATGATTAATGAATTAAAGCATTTATAAATTCAAGAGGTGTTCTTAGCCATTATAAATTTAAGAGGAGATATTTTATGATAAATATTTTTTTTAAAAAGAGATTAATTTATTTTATAAGTGGAGTTTTGTTTTTGGGAGTGTGAATTTTATTATGGAAGCAGAAACAGTAATATATATGGAGAAGTTGAGCGGGGTTAATTTTTCCCTATGGAAATCACAGATGGAGGATATACTAATTTTAAAGGATGAGTATTTGTTGATTGAGGGCACAACAAAGAAACCCTCATCATGACAGATAAAGAATGAAATAAGCTAGATAGAAATACGATTGCAACAATCTGCCAATATCTAGCAAAGAATGCGTATTTCAACATTTCTGGAGAAAAGATAACAAAAGGATTATGGAAGAAGCTCCATGATCTATATGAGAAGAATACGATATGAAACAAAGTGTTCTTGATGAAGAAGCTTTATAATCTCAAGATGAAGGAGGGTGCTTTAGTTTCTGAGCACTTGAATGCATTTAATATTATTACTAATCGGCTTACCTATGTTATAATAGTTTTACATGATGAAATTAGAGCCATTTTGCTAATGTGTTCTATGCCAGACAACTTGTAAAATTTAATTGTAGCTATAAGCACTTCAGCAATTGCGGGGACCCTAAAGTTTGATGATGTCAGCAATAGTTTAATAAACTAGAAGTTGTGACTCAAGTCAATTATGGAAAACCAGGGAGGAGAAGCTCTAGCTCTCGTTGATTGTGGTAGGAGAATTGATCGAGGCTAACAAGGGCGATCAAGATCGAGAGGCCGGTCAAAATCAAGGAGGGGTAAGATCATCTGCTTTCATTGTGGCAAACTCGAGCACATGAAGAAAAAATGTCGATTCTGGAAGAAATGACAAAAGAATCAGAGATCGCCCAGTACAAATCACAAGTCATCCAACACAAATGAATGTGAGACTACTACTATAGCCACAGATGGTGATGTTTTGTTTACTATTTCAGTAGAGGATGCATGTGTATATACATCTAGTAGTAGCTTTGATTGGATCCTTGACTCTAGGGAATCTCACCATGTAACCCCATGAAAAGATAGTTTTGTTGCATCTAATCCTAGTGATTATGGTAGAGTGCATTTGGGGAATAATCATTTTTGCAGTATTGTTGGAGTGGGAGATGTCTAGATTAAGATGAAGAATGAACAAGACATATTGTTGAAATAGTTCAAGGATGTACAATAAATGCCCATGAGTTTGATCTCTATGGGACAACTGGATGATGAACGCTATTCCACAAGCTTTGGAAAAGGAGGCTGGAAAATTAGCAAAGGAGCATTGGTCGTGGCCAAAGGACCCAAGACAGGAACATTATACACATTAAAGACAATGATAGGAAAATCATATTTGGCCGCTATCACAAAAGAAGGAAATTTAGCAGAGTTGTGGCATAAGCGCTTGGTTCACATGAGCGAGAAGGGCTTAAAAATCCTTGCTGGTAAAACTTTTTTGCCAGGTTTGAAATCCTACAATCTTGATCTTTTTGAGCATTGTATATATGGTAGACAAAGAAGAGTTTCATTCCTTAGAGGTGGCCATGAAAAAAATAGAAATGTGTTAGAATTGATACACACAGATGTGTTTGGGCCTATTAACATCAAACCATTAGGAGGAGCATCATATTTTGTAAAATTTAAAGATGATACATCCAAGAAGGTTTGGGCATATCCTATGAAAAGTAAAAGTGAAGTGTTTGGAATATTTCAAAACTTTCATGTTGTTGTTGAAAGAGAGGCTAACAAATTTCTCAAGTGTTTGAGAACTAATAATGGTGGAGAATATTGCTCAAATGCATTTAAGGAATATTGTAATAGGTTTGGCATAAAGCATGAGAAGACTGTGCCTGATACTCCTCAACAAAATGGTGTTACAGAAAGGATGAATCATGCCATTATGGAAAAGGTGTGAAGTATGTTTTCCAATTCTAGTTTGGAGAAGTTTTTCTGCGCTGAAGCAGTTAGGACCACTTACTACCTCATAAATAGATCTCCAACTACAACCTTGGATGGTGGTATCCCTGAAGAAGTTTGGACAGGTAAGAAGTTGAATTATTATCACTTGAAAATCTTTGGATGTGAAGCATTTGTACATATTCCCAAAGAAAATAGAACTAAGCTAGATGATGAATCTATGCAATGCATTTTTCTGGGATATGCGGATGAATATTTTGGTTATCGTATATGGGATCTAGTCAAACATAAAATTATTAGAAGCAGGGATGTTATATTTAATGATTCATAAATGTTTAAGAGGATTGAAGGTGAGATGGAGATCAACAAGGTTATTGACAAGTTTGAAGAGCAGTAAGAAAACATCCTAACAATGCAAAAAAATGAACAACAAATTCAGGAGCAGGAAGAACAAGTGGAAAATGATGAACAACAAGAAGAAGGAATCCTGCAGGAACTTTTATAGGAGATTCAACTTGATAATGCATCTTCGCAGTTAGTTCGCAAATCTTCTAGTCCTCATAAGCCTTCAAAAAGGTATCCTCCTTCAAACTATTTTTTGTTGACTAATGAAGTTGAGCCTAATAGTTTTCAAGAAGCTTGTAAAGTTGAGCACAGTAAAGAATGGAAGAAGAAATGAACTCTTTTCAGGAAAATAAAACTTGGGAATTGGTAAACCTCCCAAAGGGTAGAAAGGCTCTACAAAACAAATGGGTTTACATGATTAAGTATGAATGTGACAAAAAAGAAGGAGAGGTATAAAGCAAGGTTGGTGGCAAAAGCATTTGCCCAAAAAGAGGGTATTGACTTCACTGAAATTTTCTCACTTGTTGTTAAAATGTCATCCATTATAGTCATTATTGGTCTTGTTGCTTCTTTAGACTTAGAATGTGAACGGTTAGATGTAAAAACCACTTTCCTTCATGGTGAATTGGATGAAGAAATTTATATGGAGCAGCTAGAAGGCTTCATAGAAAATGCAAAGAAGATCTTGTTTGTAGGTTGAAGAAGAGTCTCTATGGGTTGAAACAAGCACCTCGACAATGATACAAGAAATTTGATTCATTCATGTTGGAACATGGTTTTCACAGGTTGGAAGTTGACCATTGTGTTTATATCAAGAGGTATGATCAAGGAAAGTATATCCTATTATTCTTATATGTGGATGACATGTTTATTGTTGGGCATGATAAGAATAAGATCTATAGGTTGAAGAAAGATTTGGGAAGCAAATTTGCAATGAAGGGTTCGGGACCAGCACAACAAATATTGGGCATGAGGATTATGCGTGACAAAAAAAACAAAAGGTTATGGTTGTCACAAGAAAATAATATTAAGAAGGTGCTTGACAAGTTTAATATGAAGGATGCCAAGCCGGTTGGTACACCCCTTGCAACCAACTGCAAGCTGAGTATTGAATTATGTCCTTATGATGACAAGGAGAAGGAAGAGATAAGCATGATTCCTCATGCTTCGGCAATTGGCAACTTGATTTATGCCATGGTATGTACACAACCAGACATTGCATATTCAGTGGGAGTAGTGAGCAGGTTCCTTGCCAATGGAGGAAAACAACATTGGAAAAGTAGTAAAATGGATTTTGAAGTATCTCAAGGGTACTAGTCATTATTGTTTATGTTTTGGTCATAATGAGACTGTGCTTGAAGGATTTAGAGATGCTGATATGGCTGGAAATATGGACACCAGAAAGTCCACTACAGGTTATTTGTATACATTTGCAAGTGCAACAGTAGCTTGGGTGTCAAAGTTACAAAGAATAGTAACTCTCTCTACAACAGAAGCAAAGTACATAGCTGCAACAGAAGCTTGTAAAGAGATATTGTGGATGCAACGATTCCTAGGAGAGATAGAAATAAAGTAGGACAAGTATGTCTTATATTTTTATAGTCAGAGTGCCATTTACTTGGCAAAAACCCAACATTTCACTCAAAAACCAAGCACATTGACTTAAGGTACCATTGGATCCGACATGTGTTGGAGGAAGAACAATTATCCTTGGAAAAGATCCATACAGATAGGAACCCTGTTGATATGCTCACTAAGATTCTACCAAGAAATAAACATGAATTATGTAGAGGCATGGTAGGACTTGGTGTGACTTGAATCATGACTCTTATTTGGCTTCAAGTGGAGAATGTTAAGTGTTAAGCCAAACCAGCGCACATTGTGGTAATGCCATCACCAACTCCCCGACACTCCGTCGTCCAATCCGTCACCGCCACACTCGCTCTAAACCTACCACACTGCCATTATCTTCTAGATATTCATATGAATCACATGCAGGATTCTAGATCCTCCTTCAGCCTCTATAAATGTGTAATTTCTTTGGCCAAGGAATGCAAGCAAGGCTAAGGCCTCCATGGAATGTAAAGTGTGATTTCATTCTCTATTAGTAATATATTTGTGATATTCTTCTCTTTCTCCATTTGTCTGTTTGTGTGATTATTTTGTGCTATTGTCGTCTGAGTATAAATCTGTTGTATGCTCTGAATTAACACACTCCACGGCAAGCTCGGAGTCATTTACGAAAAAAATTCCCATCAACGAAGTTGTAATCTTTTATATACATTTTTCATACCTACATTTGATAATGATGAATAAATATTTGGTTATTTAAATGTTTTTTTTTTTTGAATCACATTCCCTTACCGTGTTTCTCTCAATGGTAGGGGGTGTTAACATTTATGCAATATCTAGAAGACACATAAAAGGGGATGAAGAAAAGTGTTTGAATGGACACTTTAGCTGAATACCTGAAATGCATATACACACAATACAATCCCAAGACGAGTCATAATAGATATTTTCTTTTAATATTTCATAGATCTCTACTTTGTATGTGATATATTAAATTTTATATCATATAACTTTAAAATAAATATATTCCCTCCTTTATATATAAAAAAGAAAAAAAATGAAATAATCAATTATTTGTTTTCTTTCCAAAACATTTTATATATATAGTTAGATAGTTTTAATGGTAAACAAATATAAAATGGTTAACCTATAATATAATAATATATAATAAATGTAAAAGATTAAAATATAATAAATGTAATGTATTTAATTTTTTTCACTTCAACTTTAAATGAATATGGATGAGTTTTCTACTCAAACTGAATTTGTAATTTATTTTTTATGGTTTATAATATTAATTTTTGGTCTTATAATATTTGATTTTATAAGGTTAGAATTTATAATATTTGCTTTAATATTAAAGTTTAATATAGTTAAGTTGGAATGGTATGGAAATCTATCTAAAGTTGCAGTGAGACAAGTAATGCTACAATCAATATGGCAATCATTTCACAAGTTCACATTACATTGCAATTTATTCAACATGGAATTGTCAGATTGAATAAACTAGAGTTTTATATTATGGTTTATAATATTGGGTTTAATATTAATCCTAGGGTTTATACTATGAATGTTAAGGTTAACAATATTAATGCTAGGGTTTATAATATTAATCTTATGTTTTAATATTAATATTTGGGTTTATAATAATGATCTTTGGCTTTATGATCATATGGTTTAATATATTAAAGTTAGAGTTTGACATATTAACCAAGGGTTTAATAATATTAATTTTAAAATTTATAATATTGAGTTTATTAACAACTTTTTAATATTAATCCTAGGGTTTAAAATATTAGTCTTAAAGTTTATAATCTTACAATTTATATAGTATTAACCTTAAAGTTTACAATCATGGAATTTATAATATTAATTCACTATTTTGTATATTAATATTGAGATTTATAATATTAATCTTATAATTTATATGTGTGGAGTTTATTAATATAACTCATTAAGTTTAATATTAATATTAAAATTTATAAAATTAATCATAAAATTTATAATATTAATATTAGAATTTAAATATATTAATTTTAAAATTAATATTATAATAATAATAATTATTAATTATAATATATAATAATATATAATATATATATTAATTATTATATATAATTACATATTTATTATATAAATGTAAATATTAATACTAATAATATGATGGTGCGTGAAAATTGAATATATACTTATATGTTTGTATCATTATATATATAAATATAATCAAAATAATAATACATATATAAATATAATCAATATAATAGTAATTTGAATTATATGTGCAGTATTTCAGGTAAAAATACAAATAACAAAAAATTTAATTTCGAAGTAGTGAACACATTTCCCTTCAAGATTACATCTTATATTATATTTTTCCAGAAGTACCCCCCCAAAAAAGTAATTAATACTTAATACTTATCCGTTCATGATCTTTTGGCATAGTGAGAGCCTACCAAATGAAAACAAGCTACAAATCTTTGAAAAATATATTTGATAGAAGACTTATTTTAGTGCCGTGAAATATTGCATACATACAAATTTAAGTTCAAAGAAACAAAGGAATGGTTGCCCAATTAAATTAGGTAAAAAAGAAATTAATGCTTTCAGACACTTGAGATTCAGTTATCCACAAGGAAATAATTCGTGATCATACAACATACTAGAATCAAAATTGGGTTGGCGATTCTTTCTATCGCTTAACATTCAACACCTTTATCTGGAGGTGGTAGCCATTCGTTCATGGTTGGTAGAAGAATGAATGGCACGATGTGCAATGCATACATAGAAAAGGAGAAATAATTTATGGTATTCAATGCTAAACAGTATTTTATTAAAAATATATTAAAATTTAAAAAGTAATCCAGAATATTTAAAATTCATTATTCCAATTTAGAACTTTTTTTACCAATCTTATAACAGATATTTTTTTCGAAAATAATTTATAGTATTCAATGCTAAACAATATTCTATAAAAAATATATATTGAAATTTTAAAAAATAAACCAAAATATTTAAAAATTCACTATTCCAATTTATAAAATAATGTGCACAAAATCCTTAAAAAAAACTAAAATTCAACCACTAATATATACAATAATATCCCTTTTTTGTATTTAATATAAAATTAAAAGATTTAATGAAATTAAAAAAATCATATATGATCACTTCCAAAGTCATAATGGACATAGGACATGATTCTTACATCTTTAGGGCATGATTCTTACATCTTTTTTAAAATTAAGGACCTCTACCATGTTTTGCTGCAGTTGAAGTTGAGATATAACCATTAGTGGCACAATTATCATTCATAATGGAAATCTTAATTGAAAAGAGACAACAATTTCAATGTGAAAAATATAAAATTAATAATTTAAAGAACTAAATTAAAGAATTAAAGCATGCTAGAGCTTATGGTACTCTATCTCTTATATCTTCTACTAGTTTTCTCAATTTTATATATCTTTTATTAAATTTGAATATAGAAGTTCCAATTTTAGAGCTTATTTCTTTTCAAAGTCTAGATATTAATCCAACATTGATATAGGTAAGTAGGTAAGAAAAATTATGTTTGATACCCGGAGTTTCTATAAAGGCTTTTAGATTAAATACATACTTGTTAATACTTTGGCATGAGGTCTGGATTTTTGAATAGTTTGAAGTTGCAAGTTTACAAAATGCTCTATGCATAGCTAAATTATTGTCATATTCAAAATTAAATTTTGATCAATATAATATTCTTCAGTTATTATTAACCCAAAAAATAATTCAAATTTAGTCTTCTAAATTATTTTTATTATAACTTCTAATTTAAGTTATTATTATTTTACAATTAAATTAAATTTATCTTTGAGATTTGAAATTAACCATGTATATATATAAATAAAACTTATGAATTAAACTTACTCAATAGATTGCCACTATTTTAATTTATTCTACTATATAAGTAGATAATTCCCTTAAAATCATATAAATTTAAAAACAAGATAAGAAAAATGTTATTGAAAAACCCAGGCGGCTTTTGAAAAAGGTATCGCTAGCCAAATTCTCTATGACAACAGCTGCTTTCATTGCAGTAAAAAGTATTGCCGAGGAGTTTCCCATGATTTTTTAAATTAATTTGGACTTTTCTTCGACGGTCAAATAACAACCCTCGAAAACAATATTGTCATACTAAAAGTTAAAGTGATTTAAATTAATAAGGGTTTTTCTTCCACTGGAAAATAACAACCCATGAAAACAATATAGTCGACCTAAAAGCTAAGGAGATTTAAATTAATGACTTCTTCCACGAGAAAATAACAACCCATGAAAACAATATTGACAGCCTAAAAGCTAAGGTAAAGCACAACCCATAGCTGATAACGCCATGCTATCTGATTGGTAATGGACAAAGATTTCCAAAAGGTACACTTTGAAGGGGAAAATCCAAACATCCATACCGTAATGCATCCAAAGTTACATAAGGAAACAAAGAAATATACATAACTAAACAGAGATGTACATTACCTAGAAATATTTTTACCGCTAGAGACACTCCAGGAAGCCTTTCGAGCAGATTATCAACGAAAACAACCATCTGTCTTTGGCTTCTCCACATGTCATTGATCACGAGCTTCTCCAATGTCTTGAAATTCCCCACTATCTCAAAAACTCTCTCTACTGAGAGATAACCCGAAGTCAACCACAATACGGCAACATTGATGCCACACTGCATTTTAATTTTAGAGACTAAACATGAAAGTTCGTGAAACAACACTCCATTTATTCTCAGATCGCCTATGTTAGTTAATACCATCTCCAGTGTTCTAAACTTCGGACAGTTCACCGTTAAAGCCTTCCACGTACCATGTACAGATAAATGTGTAAGGTCGGGAGCTGAGATAACAGGCTTCCTTAGGCCAACGCAGGCGTGCAGGGTAAGTTTCTGAAGAAACGGACTATGCGAGATAAAACAGGATAAAAACTCGTCTGTCAACTGCATGCCTTCGAAGGAGCAAGTAATGAGATGGTTAAATCCAGAGAAATGGGTCGGAAGATGCTTAAGATTGTAGTTGGAAAGCCTGAGCGTAGCGAGATGTGTACATGTAAAAAGGGCAGGCGGGATTTCTCTTCCACGGGTATACGTACGGAAATTAGAGTACTTGTTAGGTGAATCACAGAGAGTCAGGTGTTGGACATTCCTAGAGGCTGCGTGCGTCACCCATTGCCATACGCTTTCACGAGTAAACTGCAGATAGTAGGTGAACAAATGAAAAGCCTCAATATCTGCCGAATGCAACATCAGAAGCTTGGAGATTATTTTCTCCACCGTTGCAACAGAGTCTGGATCTGGATCTCGGCTAGTAGTGGGCACAAGAAGAATGGGAGAGAGAGTGAGTTGTGGAATTTGGGTGTAGAGGAATTTCCATCTCTTCGACAGAACCGAGCATCTGACGGCTTCTCTAATCGGAAGTTTAGAAAGGATGAGGCCAAGCAATGGGATTGGAAGAGTAGAAAGTATATCTGCAACAGGCGGCATGATTGCAATTGACAAATCCTTAGAAAGGCAAAATTAATGAAGGGGATCTGAACAGGTAAGATAGAGTAGAAATGAAGGAAGTTGCAGCAGGACAGAAGGAAAAATTACAGTCGTTTACAGATCCGTTGAGATGGGTTGAGATGTTAGGCTACCAAATTAATTTCCAAATTCTCACCCAGGATGAACCTATCAACTCGCACATGTTGAAGGTGAGCGCTATCCAGCAGGATGTCCATCATGGTCATCCATCCCGCTGTCACCGCCTGTAATTGATCTCAAATGCAGCCGGATGGATTGCCTCGCATGATGCGTCCCGCCGCCAATCCTAATATTGATTAAATGCAGCAGGATGGATGGCATGCATACCACCGCCACCCCCTACTATTGAACGCGCCATATACGGTATACGATGTTGATTGCTAAACAATACAATACGGTGTGCATTAATGTCTTGAACTCAACCGTTGTCTGATGCATTAATCTCATGTTAATCTGAACTTTTTGTGAACCCGCTCAGTTCATGTTTTCGTTTTAACATCTAAGCTATATTTTGGGCGGACTTAGCGGAACTGAGATGCAGTGTCTATGTTTTTCAAGTCGACCTGTTGGGGGCAAAGACGAATATGTGTTTGGTTATTCACTATTGAAAAAAAAAAATAATAAAGGTCTTATTTTAATATTTGAATTGAAAATTTCAGGCCTATATTTTATATTAGGGGTCTTATTATATTATTTTGCGTAAATTTCAAAAGAAAAATTATGTTTTCACGTTATGGTTCACAAATATTGAAGTTTATATAAGAATATATAGGAAGAATTTGATATGACTATTTATATTTTTATCTTATTAATAACCCTATAATAAGTATAATGTAATTTTTTTTTACTACAAAGTAATTTGTCTAATTATTTAAAAAATTGAAGAATTTTTTCAAAGAAAATTTATTAAAATGGAATTATTAATAACGATAAATATAATGGATTTTTTTCTTTACTACCAAATAATTTGTTTAATCATTTAAACAATTGTAATTTTTTTAAGGAAATTTATTAAAATGGAAAGTATATATTATTTTTAAGAAATAAATACTCTTTATGTATGTTGTCATCGAGATAAATCTTCCACCAACTAATTACCAATTCACTTTTTTTAATTAATAAAAATTAAACCAATTCACGTTTTTTAATTATTAAAAAATTAAAATATTCACTATGATTATGATCGGTAGTATTACTAATTATGATGGCTAATTACCAATTCACCATTAAAAAAAATTAAAATTAAATTTTTCCATATGATCGGTTGTATTACCTAATTGATTTGTATTTAGAAATATACAATCTATTGCATTATTTTTGGTAATTATTAAATCGACACTTCTAAAATGGAAGAGTATATATTATTGCACACACAAATAAAAATAAAAATTAAAACTAAAATTAAAATTTTCCATATGATCGGTTGTATTATTTTCATTATGGTTGCTAGTATTATCTAATTGATTTGAATTTAGAAATATACAATCTATTGCATTATTTTTGGTAATTATTAAATCGACACTTCTAAAATGGAAGAGTATATATTATTGCACACACAAATAAAAATAAAAATTAAAACTAAAATTAAAATTTTCCATATGATCGGTTGTATTATTTTCATTATGGTTGCTAGTATTATCTAATTGATTTGAATTTAGAAATATACAATCTATTCGATTATTTTTGGTAATCATTAAGTGGACACTTCTAAAATGGAAGAGTATATATTATTGCACACAAATTTATTGAGAGCTTTGTATTAACATTTTAAAAGTCAAAAATATAAATACAAGAAATTTAGGTTTAGAATAGTATTACGATCTTAGCCAATTAGTTATCAATTGAAACAATATCTCAACCAAACACTAATCTAGAAAGTTAGTTAGTTGGAGAGAATATTTAGACCAACTAGCCTTAAACAAACTACTTAATTTTAGGAACAAACTCCTTTTGGTAGAAATTGGAACTATTTTTTTGAGTACGAAAAAAGATGGATTACTATTCATTTCAAAAAGAGATAATAGTACATCATTTGGTGGATGTGATAACATATAGGTGCACCTTGAATAGGCAACCAAGCTAATTCAGTGAGAAACAAAATGGAAGCCTTAAACTCAAAAACCTCATCAAAAATGTGCAGGATAAAATGGAGACATAGAAAGTATCAACGAATGTATGCAAGATCAAAAATTTCAAGAGCAACCAGAAGAGAAAAAAAGGGAACATGATACATACCAAAATCGAAGAGAGATGAAAGAGGATTAAGTACTCGGCAGTATGAAATCCTGAATTTGGTGCAAATCATCCCCCACCGTTATGCTCATCTTCCAGAATTCGTTTTGTGAAGAAAGTCCTTTTTTTTTTTATAGTGAATCAGCTTCTTTGATTTTTGCTCTGTTAATATGGCTGATAGTATAGTCCTTTCGAGATTTCCCGATAAAGTCAATTATGTTTAGCCATACCGAAAGATTGTGGTTTTTTATGGAGTGAATTGACTTCACATGGTCAATAATGACCTTGGAATCTCCGAAAATTTGCAAAACTTGAATGTTTAGATAGTCACAAAACATAAGGAGACCAACCAACGCCATTGCCTCTGCTTTGTTGTTTGACCCTTTCCCTCCATTCCAAAAAATGTCAATATGTTGGTTCTCCATTGTAATAATAAAGACACCACAAGCACATATACCATTTTGAGCCGCCCCATCAAAATAAGCTCGAGGTATGCCCGTCGGATCAAGATTTTTTGCCTTCAACTTTTCAAATCTCTAAAGGGTAATGGAGGAATGACCGGAGTAGTACTGGGAGAGAATGATTCCAAAAAATGAGCTAAAAGTTTCCTTGCTATTTTGAAAAAGGGCCCTTTTCCTCCATTTCCAGATAGCCCAAAGGGTTAATAGCGGAATAGGTCTCCAGACCGATTTCATATTGCTCCACTATTCAAAAGCTTCTTTAAGAGAGAGAAAGGAAACCAAATAGAATCTGAAATGGTTTGCCAGATTCTTCCATACCCCCTGCGTTTGAAGACAGTTTACGAAAATGTGCAAGTTGTTTTCTTCTTCAGTTTTACAAATAGGATAGATAGCAGGTCCGCTCCAGTTTCTTTTTTGAAGGTTATCCCACGTAAGGTTTTTATTATGGAAAACAAGCCATGAAAATATGGTTATCTTATAGGGACATCCAGATTTCCAAAAGATAATAGGGAAGATGATATCCTATAGAATGGGATTGTCCTTTTGTAGTACTAAATAGATATCTTTGACATAAACATTCGTCCTTCCCCTATACCCCTTCCAGATGAGTTTATCCTCCACCTCGTATTTGTAGATTCCCCTATTCCTCATAGACCAAGTAATCTGATTCCATTGGAGAGCAAGATCACCACTGAGGTCTAACATCGAGGCCGTTTTCTAGATTGGAAGAGACCCCATCCATCTATCAATGGTCTGCTCCCAATAGAAGATCCCTTTTTTCTGTAAGACTTGAAGTAAATGTTGAGGGTAGGAAATTTCCTCATCTCCTTCCGCAATGGGATCAAGTCCAATAATGATATTTCCCTGTTTGAAAACTCCATACTAGATTTTGAAGAAAAAATTGTTCAATTTTTCGAAAGCTCCTCCATATGGCTGATCCCTGGGGAGTTCCTATTGTCCCTTTTCTATACGAGTAGGATATGTCTCTGCTATCCATATATTTCGATTTGATGGCATTGCTCCAAAGACAATCTCCTAAAACTCCTTTCCATAAAGATTTGCAGAGAAGTGCTATGCCAAACCTTTGGAGGTCCATGATTCCCCAACCCCCAATCTTCTTTGGATGAGTCAAATTTGAAAGTTTAGTAAGGTGGAATCTTCTTCTCTTTTTGTCCCCCCCCAGATAAAATTTGCGGTTAATCAGTTTAGTTTGTGGATTATATTTAGAGGAATGAAAAATAAATGGGCCTAGTAGACCATTAATTGGACCAGAACTGCTTGAGTTAAAATCGCCCTCCCAGCCATTAAAAGACATTTAAATTCCCATCCAACAATTGTCATGAAGTATTGGTCATGGATCCACATCCAGTCTGCATATGTGTAGCCCACAGGTTCTAAATGAAATCCCAAGTATGTTAGGCCCTCTTTAAGTGGTTTTTATTTTATATTGACGAGTTGTACCAGATGAACAATAAGTTCTACATTAACATCCTCCAGATGGAAAGATGACTTGTCGTCATTTATACAAATCCCCGTAGCTCTTTGGAACTTTCCCAATATGTCATGTAAATAGGTCCATGAGGCCCAACAAAGCATCACTGAAAGCAGATTTCATCTACAAACAAGTTGTGCGAAATAGAAATATCCCAGCTGATTGCCAGAGGATGACATCTCTTTTCTTTGATGACCCTTTTTAAATGAAGACTTAAGGAGTCCATGACCAGAATAAAAAGGAGAGGGGCCAATGAACATCCCTGTCTCAGGCCTCTAGCAACAGGAAAGAAAGAAAAAGGGGTACCATTGAAAAGAACAACATAGTTTACATTTTCAACACAGACCATTATCCAATTAGAGCAATTGTTATTGAGGCCAATTTTGGTAAGGAGACACCTTAAGGAACCCCAATCGATGCAGTCATATGCTTTCTTGAGATCTAATTTCAATAAAGCTGCTTCAGCTTTTTTTTTTGTGCATGGAGTGAAGGCATTCCTGAGTAAGAGCAAAAACCTCTAGAATGTTCCTACCCTTAAGGAAACCATGCTGCTCTTGGGACAAATGGGTTGATAAAATATTTCTCATCCTATCAGCGATGAGTTTGGAGATTATCTTATAGATGGTATTACAAAGAGAGATGGGTCTGAAGTCCATGAAGGTGAGAGAATCCTTCTTTTTTGGAATTAGAGCAAAGAAAGTGGAGGATATAATATGATTGATGTTGCCTTTTATCCTGGCCTCCTCCACCATTTCCAAGAGGTCAGACTTAAACTGGTCATAAAAGTGAATGAAAAAATCAATTGTCCATCCATCAGGGCCTGGACTTTTGTCATTTTTAAAAGATTTCATGATCGACATGAGTTCCTCCTCAGTGACCTTGGAAAATAGTAGTTCATTCTGCACCTCATCAAACATTGTTGGATAGGGTTCTATGCCCAACAAAATGTCTTCGAAATTGCTGCCTCTATTCCTACTGTATGCTTTCTGAAAATAATTTACTACCTCCTTTGTGATATCTTCCTGTGACATCACCGAGATTCCCTCATTTTTTATCTCCCAAATTGAATTTAATTTCCGTCTTTTGTTTGCATATCTGTGGAAAATTTTTGTATTTCTATCACCCTCTTTAAGCCAGGTTGCTCTGCTCTTCAATCTCCAGGTAGCCTCTTCAATAGCTAGAATGTTTTTCTTTTTTCTCTCCAGTTCCCTTATATGAGTTCTCATATCCAGAGACACATTTTTTGCATTCAGACATAACGATAATCTTTCAAGTTTACAATTTATCTCCTTGAGAGCTTCCCTATTAGAAATCATCTTTTCCCGTTGCCAGCTTTTTACACATTTCCTGAGGGTAGACAAGAGATCTAAGAAGGTTTGGGTATGCTAACATCGGTCTTTAGAGGAAAAAGATAGCCAAAAATCCCGTATGAGTTTATTAAATTGTGCATCCTCTAACCAAACTCTGTTGAACTTGAATGGAAAACCATTCATGTGGCCTCAGTGATTCCATTGAATGGAGATAGGTCTGTGGTCCGAGATGAAGCTCGGAATAATCCTCAAAGAGGGAATCCCTAAATGATCAATCAGCCTATCATGGATAAGGAAACGGTCAAGTCTCTTAGCAAGATATGCATCTTGCGATCTCCCATTATCCCAAGTAGGGCCCATCATGGAAGGACAAACATCAACAAAATTGTGCTGGAGGATAGCATCTCTGATAATACCTCCCACTGGATCATTTTCCTACCCCTTCCCGAAATCTCGTCATTGCTCAGAGTGCAATTTAAGTCCCCCCCAATCAGCAGAGAATCCATATCCAAGATCTCCGATGACAGAAAGTGATCCCAAAAGGGAAAGTGTTCCTTATACGGGGCATAGACATCTAGGATGTGAATCGGCTCGTGGGAGCCCCTAATATAGGCGTGAAGGAGAATTCCAGCAAAACACTTGAAAGCCACTACTGAAATCCAAATCGGATCCCACAACACCGCAAGGCCTCTGGATAGTCCAGTAGCACTCATCGCAGCCATGTGCAATGTGGGAAACATGCGTCTGAAATAAGATATGGTTTCCTGGAAACCATGCATAGTCTCTTGAATTAGTAGAATATTTGAATTTGAGGACTTAAAAAGGTCCTTTAGAGCCAAAAATTTTGGGTCCACTCCTAGACCTCTAATATTCATAGAGAGAATATTGATCATTTGGTCATATCCCCAAGCTTGCTTGCTCTAAGCGGCCCCTTTGCAGCGAGATCGATGATAGGAATGTCGACCAGTGAGAGATCTTGAATGTTCAAATCTGACCTTCCCTTTCTGCCACGAAAGTGTCTGCTTCCCCTATTCTGCTTTCTTCTTACACTGATATTCCCTGCAGAGGTAGGGCTGATTGAAGGAGAGGGAGACTTTTGAGGTTTGTGAACAGTGAGAGGATGAAGATTGAGGAATTCTCTCTTTAAAAGAGGATTCAGATCATATTCGAAGGAATTTGCAGGAGAAGATGCGGGAGAGTTCAGGGGACTGACAAAGAAACATGGAGCCTTTCCTTTTAAATATGTGATGGCTTTGATTGGCTTGGAGGATGTTGAGAGGGGAGGAGGCATTGCGTTCCCCTGAGGTGCTGATTTGGGTTTTGCAGGAGATGGAGGTGATGATGAAATATATGTGATGTGAGAGGCGGATGGGATATCCAGGAAAGGATGGGGAATAGGTGATGGAGAAGGTAAAACTTTGTCCGGAAATGGTTCAGGGGGCATAGGGTTGGCTAAGAAAGTCATCCGTCTTTCAGAAGGAGAATGACTTATCGGTTCGGGGACCACGACTTATAAGATGATCTACGCATGGTCATATTCTCCTTTAATGGACTAAGATTCTGGTGGAAGTGCTCTAAGGAATGAGTCCTCTTCAGTGAAAAGCTTGACGATCTACTCGGTGAAAAACCCCAAGGGGGGGAGTGTCGGGTACTCCCAAGTCTGGGATCCTCGCCAAAGCCTTGGTTTATATTCCCCTTTGATCTTCCCCTCCCATTCCCGAAAGGTTGACATAAGGTTTTATATAATGGTCCCTACCCATTTCTCTTCCACCAGGATGATAGGGACAATTCATTTTCAAATGACCTATTTTATGACAAACGGAGCATCAGAATGGTACTCCCCAGTAATCCAATCTCTGTTGAATTTTAGACTCGCCCCATGATAGGTCAATATGCTCAGGGAAGCCTCCTCTATATTCCTTCTTGATTAAAATCCAAGTGACTCTTTTGTCCTTTGCCCCGAGACATTTAGGATCAACAACGACAAATCTCCCAATGGCGTTGCCTATATCATATAAAGTCTCCTTAGTCCACAGTTCAATGGGAAGAACCAGAAGTTTCACCCAGACAAAGTTGTTCGATGGGGTACTTCGCAGAGGGTTGAAGCCAGTGTACCATTTATGCAGAGCAAGAAAACTTTTGTCATGAACCCAAGGGAGGGCTAGGATTACTTCCAGATCATGATCACTTAGAAAGTGGAAACTGTACCAGCTGTTCATGATCCTGAGAATGGTCAGGATATACCCCAAAAGAGAGTTCCATTTAGAACCAATCCAGGATCTCATCTGGCCGTCCTCCATTGCTGGGAAGTGCCAACGACTTACCAGGGTACGATTTTGAAGGCTGGCTATCCTGTCTAATAGAAAGCAACTATCCAGATTTATGGCCGCAGGGGGGGGGAGGACTTTGCAGGGCGTTTGTTCCTTCTGCGCAACAGGATATCAGGTCTGCCACCTTTTGGTCATGGTCTGAAATGAGAGAATGGGGGATTAAAATATCAACCAGGGAAGATTGCCAATTGACTTTGGTGGTTGGTCTGCCAAATTTCTCCTCCGCTTCCATGGTGGCCCGCACATTGGCTGACGCGATAAACACGTCAGAAAAAGCCTCCATCGATTCAATGAGAACTAACTATACTAAATGAGGAAGAGACAAAAGGGCCAAAAGAGTCAAATAGGACAGAAAGGAAACCTCTAGGTTATAAATGGAAAGGACAGGCCTAGAGTTAGAGAGTCTTACGATCAATACTAAAAAGGGGAGCGACAAAGCGACTGAATGAGCGAAAAATACAGAAAATAAACCTCTAGGTAATATATTGGAATGACGGCCTACGGAAAAATTCAAAAACTGACAAAATCTAGGGATCAGCAGAAAAAACTGAAACATACTGAGGCATGGCCTTCTTGGAAAGCTCCACTACTAACAGCAAAAAATAAGGATTTGACATTCAAAACAGTAGAAAGGACAGGGAAACTTTAATAGCGGCGACACCCATTAAAGGGGAAGGAGTGAAAACCCTGCTCCATCTTACGACATGACTATTCCAGTCAACAGAAAAGGGTAATCAGCCTAGAAAATCCAGTATCGGAAAAACCAGGGGGGGTCATGAGAGGAAGAAGGAACGATTAGGGGGAATCAAGAGTGGCTCGGAAAGATGATACAAGAGCAATAAAAATGTTTGCACTTACACCACCAGGGCCCTATTTTTAGGCTAAAATATAAGCAGGGCTTCGATATAACAAAATAGTGCTTCAAATTGACTATAGGATCCCAGATCCAAATAAGGAAATAAGACCAAAAATTTGAGCCCGTTAAAAGAGAGAAAGACATGCACAAAAGATTTACCAAAACTTGATAAAGGAAAGAAATATTGTCCTTTCTAACCAACAAGTAAGAAAGAAAAGCTCACACAAAGGTCACTCTAGAGGTCTAAAGCTTAAAATAAAACCTATGGAAATGAAGCAACAGAGATGGCTACAAACTATTGCTAGCTCTTTCAAAAATAAAAAGGATGATGGGAGCACCATCATATAGACGTCCTTTGCTACTTTGTAAATAAAAACAGTCAATTTTTATCCTAACACAGCTAGAACCAAAACCATTTCAGGAATGACAAGGAAAATAACAGATCGTTAAGAAATTTGTTCGAAAAAATGCTAACCTTATCACAGAGCTGCCAGCGAGAGCAAGAGAACTACAGGACACCACAGGCACAGTCCGTCATCTTTTGCCGCGAGCACAATTGGAGAACACCAGAATTTGATGGGTTAGGGAAACTCAGATAAGTAGAGGATATATCAGTGTACAATGATATCAGGACTGGGAATTGAGCGATTCCTGGAAAGATAAGCCGAGAAAAACACCAGAGTCTTCTAAAAGGAACACAGATTTAATGCGACCAACGAAGAACAGTATGGACAGTAAAGATGATAAACCTCCCCCGCGCAGAGACGCGTGGATATGGAGGAAAGAAAACCACGCTCATATTCACAGAATAGTGCAACTAGAGATGGAAGGATGCCCTGATGGACCTGCACGTCGCTGGACGAGAGGCAAAACGTAAGACAACATGCAAGCATGAAGCTTGCCGATGGATAGGTGGAAAGGCTTAGTCGTGGCGCTATGGTATAAACATCCACAGTCATTCAATAATCTCTGATACCTTCACTGTGATTGGGCGCAATCTGAGGCTCTGGTAGGACGACTATTCGGTGCAATCCGCTAGTTGGACGCCTACTCGGCGCTCTTGCTCTCACAACAATGACCTATAAACCAAGAAACAATATGATCACACACACATAAGATAAGTAGATGTTACACACTCCAACAAATAAAAATATAGTATTGTTTTGAGAATAAAACTACAATGTCCAATCAAAAATTTAAAAATATAACTATTTAAAACTTCCGGCATATCATTTTTCCCTAGAATAAATATAACTTTTTAGAATCTTATTCCAAATTTAATCATTGGTGCACATGTGCATTATATGCATTATGATGCACAATATTATTTAGAATAGACATATAAATAACATTGCCGAATGTTTAAATTAAATACCAATTACTTAGTATAAATTTCTAAGAATAAAGAATCAAAATTTATTTCATTCTTTTGATCCTTGGTGTGCATTGTCATGTCTTAATGATGTTTAGAATTTAATGTTACGACTCTAAAAACCCTTCAAAAAGATTTAGAAAGGACAAATTATGATCATTGTCCATATAAGAAAATGATATATTACATTGAAATGACAAGAAGAACATAATGCAAAAAAAATTGAAAATAAAAATACACAAAAGCATCTCATTCCAAGAAAAGGATCTCTAATTCATAAGTATGAGTATGATGCTTATATTTGTTGTAATTTATTGCTACAAAACAAAGCAAAATTTTACCTTTTAAAAAACAACAAAAATATAAGCCTAAAGTTGAGTGATATGGAATCATCTTAGTTTTCTTTGGTGGTCCTTTCCCAAGTGAGTTTGCAGTACAAGCCCCAAATATAGCTCAATGGATTCCATGAAAACAAGTAATCAACATCAACTAATCAACCAGTGCCCAACCAAGTAGGGCTTTCCCTTCAACACATGCAGAGGCAAGGTAATGGGATTTACCATCCACTCCCCTCCCCTTTTAGATCCTTTTGATGGGGGGTGACTTTGAATGCCCTAGATGTCATAACCACTACAATCACAATCATAAGCTTGTAGACTATGATGATGGAAACTCATATGCGTTTGTCAAACTCATAAGCCTTGTGAATGAATAAAATGGGTCCATATTGCCACTTTTAATATTTCTATTCCTTGAGATCCTTTGAAAACATGTTTTTATTATTCATTTGAGGGTCAACAATGCCACATGACAGCTTAGTTCAAGTTTTTAAAACTATGGTTGAAAGGGTTTCTTGGAGATTGCAGAAGAAAATCAAGGGATTATGTGGTGTTATGATGCAATAATTAGCTGCATTACTTTCACAAAGAATCCATATTTCCTGGTAGAATCAAACATGGATATAAGAGATCATTTTGTGAAAGAAAGTATGGAGAAAGTAATGGATAGCAATTATTGAATGTTTGACAAAATTCATAAATCTAATAATGAAACACATTTGACTACGATGAAGGAAAGTAATGAAACTAATTAATGGATTAAATAACTATGGAACAAAATAGAGATAGGTGCATAGATAATTTTGGATGAAATATTAGCCCCAACATCATCATTTGTTACAAAAGTTAACATTTCATTCAAATGTGTTTGCATATTTTATTCTATCTTTAGCTTATGGGACAAAAAAAGAGGAGAAATTACAATGTCTAATATTTTTATATTAATCATGTATATATATATATATATATATATATATATATATTATATATAATATATATATATATATATAAACTAATTATTGTAACAAACTATCTATTTAACTTTAAAATTTATATCCATCCTAATGATGACAAATAAATAATCTATGGTAGAATTTATATGTCGAAAAATTCAAATTAATATGAAGTATTCCGTGTGGTCTTAATCGTGTGGCAAATAATTCATATGTAATAAAATATCTAATATAAAAATTTACAATGTCTAGTATATTAAAATAAAAAAACTAGTTACACTAGCTTTAAATGTGAGTGCAAAATATTCCTAAAAATTACTTTTTTTAATTTTAAGTTATGATTAAAATTGCGAACATAAAAAGAAAATCGTAATTTTTTGTAGTGTTGACTTTAAATTTATTCTTTATATTGCATCATGGTTTAATATGGAATTGTGAAAATATATATAATATAGGTAACGTTTATTGAAGAAAATAATTGAACAAAGTCCATTCAATAATAAAAATCAGGGAAAAATATGAACAAAATTAGCAAGGGAACATTGAGCCTAATATGCAGCAATGGTGCTTTTGTTTTTTAAAATTCTCAGTTTCCATGGTTAGTAAAAGGATGAAACTTAATGACAACTTCTTTTTTGGAAAAAAAATATTAATTATGAAAAAATCCATAAATTTGGGATTTTTTTTAATAATTAATTTATGAAAACGCTTAAGAATTATTTTTTTTAAACAATTTTTAATAATAAAAAATGATTTTAAACCACATAAAATTACTCATCTACCAATAAAAAATTAAAATTTAATTTTTAAAAATTCAAAAAATAATTTTTCAATTTGTAAAAAATAAGTTTAATATTTACTTTTAACAAAACTTTAATAAACTTTGGAAATAGTTTTTAAAAATCTGCAAATTAATTCAGAGTCAAAGCATTTTGATCCAAATTGATTACAATATACTCTACCTTAATAAAGTTAATTATAGACAATTATACATATTAATAAAAATAAAACACACTCACACATATATATCTTAATATAAACAATATTAGTTAATCATATTTCTTAATTTTTGGTGATGGAATTCAACAATACAATATTTTATTAGTTATTTTATTTTTGTGATGAAATCTTCGTCTTTGCTATTTTTTTTATTTCATTGTTATATTTAAACTAAGAGACAGGGGTAATAGTTACTATGTAGCCTTTGTTTATAGCTACAAGAAAGTGGATTAAATAGTAAATGAAAAATAAAATAAAATAAAAGATCTACAAATGAAACCATAAAAAAATTGTAAATACTATTAATAAATTTTAACGTCTCTGGGATCATAATTTACGATCTCTCTGTGGTAATAGAAAAACAATCTGGGGCACGTGCATCTACGGTCCGGCTTGCTGATATCAGGTGCACACATTCCTTATATTTTTCTAATACGTATCTGCTCATATATTTTCAAGCATGAATAATTCACCACAATTACCAAAGATTACCAAAGGTAGACCTAACACAATTACTCTACAAAGCCTCTATGAGTATATAGAGTCTTTAGAGAAATGTAGAGAAGAAAGAGAAGTCAAGCGACAAACAGAGTTAGCAACCATGCTGGAAAATAAATTCACATCTCTTGAAGACAAGATCCAAAAACAAATAGAAAATAAAATAGAGCTATTGGAGAATAAGATGGAAGAAATGGAGACTAGGTTGCAGGTTATAGAAAAACAAAACCAAGATATGAACCAAACATCCCATCAAGTAGATGTTGATACTTTAGAGAGTCTTAAAATGAAGGACGTGATTAAAGAGCTAGAAGAAAAAGTTAATAGCCGCCTCACCCTAAATAGTGTGGCAGGTAAACTAGATATCAAACCAATTAAAGTGAAAAGAAAAAATTGATAGAATTAGACCATGTAAGTAACAAAAGGGGCTTGAACCTTATAATTTTCGGTTTGAAAGAGGAGGCAGAAGAGGATACTTTAACCATAGCCCAGACAGAATTACATAACAAATTACAAATTGAAACAATGTGTCTCATAGAAGCAACAAGGTTGGGGAATCTAACTGAGAATAAAAGAAGGTTGATCCAAATAAAGGTGAGCTCTACTGACCATAAGTATGACATTCTTAGTAAAACCTCACGTCTAAAAGGAACGAGAATATTTATGAATGAAGATCTCATTCCAGAAGATCAAGAAGAATTGAGAAAGGAGGTTCAAAAGGTAAAGGAAGCTAGGAAGGAAGGAAAATGGGCAATAATCAGAAATAGAAAAGTCGTTATTTGAGATAGAAACAGAAAAGATAATAATAAATAGCAATTCAACATGCTCTAGATTCTTTCTTGGAACTGTCGGGGCTTTCCATGGAACAAAGGCCCCAAGCTAAGTTGGATCTCGAATGATGTTGATATTATTTTGCTTGTTGAAACTTGGGAGCACGGAGAATCTAAGGTCCCTAACATAGATGGCTTTAAATTATGCTCTACCTGGAATAAGCCATCCTCCTGTAGAGGCATTAGGGTTATAGCTTGTTCCATTAAGAAGAACATATCTCCCCATGCTAGGATTTATAAAAATGACCGTTACAACCAATATAGTTGGATAGAAATTACTGACATTTATGATAAAAAGACCTACATAGCAATCTGTTATTTCCCCCCATCAATTCTAACTTCTATAAGAAAAATAATATAGATAAAAATATTCCTTACAATGGTTTAGAGAATGATATTTCTAGCCTAAGGAATGAAGGCAATATCCTTTTAATGGGTGACTTTAATGCTCGAACTTCAAACAACCAATCTATTCTTCTCAGTAATCATTCCAACCCTAATCCTCTTTGGTTCGACGAAGACCTTCCTTTGGCTAGCCAATACAAAAGGAGCTCTAAAGACCTCGGGGAGAATTTGTTTGGGTCGGAGCTAGTCAAGCTCTGTAGTGCTCAGGATCTCATAATTTGCAATGGTCTAAAGAAGTGACCAATTTCTAGCCAGATGCCCTGCATCCATGGGCTTGGTAGTAGTGTGGTAGACTATGTTATCTCCGATCTCCCTCTATACAATGAAATAACAAATTTTGACATCTTAAACGACCACGCGCATGACTTTGATAATAGGCTTTTACTTATAACTCTCAATTTTGTCATGCATAGAGATCCCATAGAAGATAATCCTTATAGCTAAAAGAAGTTAATTTTTTATAGAAATATAAAAGATCTCTTTCTAAATGAATTAAAAACTAATTTGCTTCCTTTATCTAGTATAGACAACATAGAAGATCTCTATCATAATTGTACTACAACCCTCTCATATTCTATTAACAAGTTCTCAATTGAAGTTTCAAGTAATAAAAGAAATAGAAAAACCAACCCATGGTATGACAAAGATTGCAAAAGTACGAGGAGAGAAATTAAGGAAGTTGTTGATGAATCTCTTAAAATTGGCAAGATAAAAATATACAAAGCCCTAACTAAAAGGAAAAAAAAGGCAGTATATTCGTAAAAGACAAGAGAATCTCTTACACCTTTCTAAAGTAGCTCCTAAGAAATTCTGGAGGCAGATTCTAACTAGGAAAACTAAACATAATAATAAAATTGCTTTACACGACTGGAATTCCTATCTTAAAAATCTTTATGAATCTACAAATGTCATGGATAACTTTGAAACCCTGCTCACAACAAAAGAAGTTTTCTCATTAGAAGACATTGATTTTGGGGTTAATCACTTGGCTAATGGGAAAGCTAAGGACATTGAAGGTTACCAAGTGGAAATCTTAAAAATTGGAGGTCCTGTCCTCATCCCCCACTTTCACAAGATTTTCAATCAAGCGGTCAAGCAAGGGTTCACTAAACCATGGACTCAAAGCCTCATTATCCCTATTTTTAAAAGTGGGGATACAAATAACCCGTCTAATTATCAGACAATTATGATCAACCCTCTCCTAGCCAAGTTATATGGTATTATTTTGGAAAGGAAGTTGAGCATATGGCTTGAAAGTGAAGGTAAGAGGGCTAAAGGTCAAGCAGATCTTAGAAAGAAGCACTCAAAAACAGACCACCTCATTACACTTAGGATCATTGTGGAGGAATTCTGCAATGATAAATCCAATCTCTTTTGCTTTGTAGACTTTAGAAAGGCTTTCGATACGGTTCCTAGAAACAACTATTGGAACATATTAGAAGAGCTAAAGGTTCCTTTTGAGTTGAGAGCTGCCGCTATAAGGTTATACGAGAATGTAATTTCGAAGTTAAAGAGCAATGAGGGGTGGTCAAAAGATATTAAGTGTGATATCAGAGTTAAACAAGGTTGCCCCCTCTCCCCTACCCTATTTGGCATTTACATTGACAAGCTAGAAGGTTGTTTAGAGGAAACAGGATGTGCTGGCACGAGCTTAGCTGGGATAGTCATCATCCTTCTTTTGCATGCTGACAATATTGTTCTTCTCGCAAGGTGCCCATTTGATCTTGATAAGCAACTTATACTTCTGAAGGATTTTTTCTCTACCATGGGTATGATTGTTAACACTCACAAAGAAAAAGTTATGATTATCAAATCCAAGAAGGACACTTCTGCTAATTTTATGCATGACAATAGTAACTTGGAGGAAGTGACTTCCTACAAGTACCTAGGAATTGATATTCATCACAAGCTCAACTGGAATTATAGCATTGAGAAAAGGATTAATGGGGGATGGAAAGCTTATTTTGGTCTTGAAAATAATTGTAAAACGACAAATCTCGTAATGTGGGATAGAAAGAAGTTTTTCTTTGAAACTTTAGTCACTCCGGTTATCTTATATGGACGTGAGGTTTGGGATTGTATCATGTCTAGAGAATGATGGAGAAAGATTGAGCAAATCTAGAAGCGTTTTATAATGTATAACCTCAAAATTAAAAGCAACACACCCTATCCTATTCTCCTTATAGAAGTGGGTATTTCCCCTATCAAGAGCCTAGCTATGACTAGGTTTCTATTGTACAAGCACAAACTCAATAACATAGGAGACCATAGACTTCCTAAGCTAGCTTTAAATTCCAGCCAAAACCACCTAAGGCTGAAATGAGGTTGGTATAAAAACACCAAGGCCTGGTTAAACCATTGGGAGATCAACGAGAATGTTGCATTGCAAAACATTAATAACATTAAAAATATTGTTACTTCTAAGTTTAAAGAAAAAATGTGGTGTGAGAAAGATTTAGCAGCTAAAAGAAATTTAAGATATATAAGGAGGTCATGAACCCCACCCTAGAATATCAAAAGTATCTCTCTGTGTTAACTAGATCAAAGAATAAAATTAATATAGCCAATATTAGAACGAAGTCTCATGAGCTCCATAGTGAAACGGGTTGTTGGGTGGTTCCTAAAACACCATGGATGGAAAGGTTCTGCGATCTTTGTGAGAATACGAACATCGAGAATGAAAATCACTTCCTCTTAGAGTGCCCCGCGTGCAACCACATTAGATCTCAGTTTCAAAATCTATCTTTGTTGCAATACTGACGTTCCTGGCCCTTTTACATTGTCAAAATTACAGTGAACTCAGGAGGCTTCTCTCCAAGCTTTTTGAGCATAGAAATAAAATCTAAAATCAAGCTAAATAATGCGTTTCTTTAGGTCCGATAGACCAAAATTTGGTCTCAATGGAGTGAATGTTAACCACCATTATCATCATCAACACTATTTATTTTTATTTTTAATTGTTATAATACATTTTAAAAAATCATTTATAAAAAAAAAACAACATAAACGATTATCAATAAACTATATTCGAAATACAAATTCAATTGAATAATATTAAAACCATTTTTATTTCAAATTCTATAAATAACTTCAGTTTTAATACCTGCTCATTATTCTTGGATTTGGGAATTGTTGAATGAATTTCAGAGAGAAGGTTCGTTGTGCCGGTAGCAGTGAAACGCAGAGGAGGTTCGTTATGGCGGGGGCTCAGAAAAATGTGGAAGCAAAGCAAACAGTTTGAAGCTTGAGCTGGTCGGTGTTGATCATCGAGTCTGCCCCAAGCATTATAGGCCTTGCCACCATGAATCTTTGATTCTCTATGTATTTTGATTGTGCAGTAAATAACAAGTAGGTTGGAAAATCTAAAACTCCTACTAAATTTCTATATAAATTATTAAGAAAAGTGAGAATACCATATAAATTTAATTGATAGTTTTAACTCTCGTCTATAGGGAGATCGTGGGGAACACTCCATGGCAAGCTCCCAGTCATCTACGAAAAAATTGCCCATCAACGAAGTTGTAAGCTTTTATATACATTTTTCATACCTATTTGATATTGACGAATAAATATTTGGCTATTTCAATGCTTTTTTTTTTTTTAATCACATTCCCTTGACTGTGTTTCTCCCAATGGTAGGGGCTGTTAACATTTACACAATATCTAAAAGACGCATAAAAGTGGATGAAGAAAAGTGTTTGAATGGACAGTTTAGCTGAATATGTGAAATGCATATACACACTACAATCCCATGATGACTCATAAGAGATATTTTATTTTAATATTTTGTAGATTTTTATTTTGTATTTGATATATTAAATTTTATATCATATAGTTTTATAGTAAATATATTTTTATATTTAAGTTTTTGTGATCCATAATGAATTAAATAAAAGTCTTTAAGTAGAAATTACATGAGAGATTTTTTTGCTCAAGCATTTCGAATTCAACAAGTGTAGTTCATCATTAGATGAAGAGGGAGACAGTCGCAAAGGCTTAAATAGAGAGCAATGTAGAAACACAATTTCAAGTAACGACTTTATTAGAATAATAATATTTAAATTATAATATTAATTTTGTAGAGACATTAACGACTTTATTAGAATAATAATATTTAAATTATAATATTAATTTTGTAGAGACATAATTTCCTAGTAACGGCTATATTTGATAACAATGTTTAGATTATAATATTAATCTATTAATATATTAAAACAAATATTATTTAAGTAACCCGCTATATTAAACGACTAGTTTTTTAAAATATATTTAATAATGATATTTTTTCATTGATTTATTAAATATATATAATAGGTAAGGATAATATTAAACGGTTAATTTTTGAAAAATAATATTAAATTAATTTATTAAAAACTAAATATTTAGTTATTTAATATTTCTTTTTAATATATTAATAAACTAATATCATTAATTTAAATACTATTTTTCAAAAACTATTAATATTTGTTTTAATAGATTAATTTAAATATTATTTTTCAAAAACTAGCTATTTAATATAGCCGTTACATAACTAATAATATTATTTTTCAAGAACTAGTAATATTTGGTTTTAATAAATTAATTTTGACGTTACTAAACATTATTGTTCAAATATAGTCGTTACTTGAAATTATTTCTCTACATTGCTCTCTATTTAAGCCTTTGCCATGGTCTGCCTCTTTATTTGGTCCTGATGATGAAGCACACTTGTTGGTTCACGCCAAAAAATTCTATCATGTGATTTCTACCGAACGACTTTGTTTAATAAATATATTCCCTCCTTTATATATAGATGGGAAAATATGTAATAATTAGTTTTCTTTTTTCAAAACTATATATATATATATATATATATATATATATATATATTATATATATATATATATATTAATTAATAATTATTAATGGTAACCAATAATAAAATAGTTAACCTATAATATAATAAACATAAAATATAAATATATAATAAATGTAATGTATTTGATTTTTTTTCATTTCAATTTTAAATGAATATGGATGAGTTTTCTACTCAAGTTGAATTTGTAATTTATGTTTTATGGTTTATAAGATTAATCTTTGGGCTTATTATATTGCTTTTATAATGTTAGAATTTATAATATTTGGTTTAATATATGGAAATCTATCCAAAGTAGTAGTGAGACAAATAAATGGCAATCATTTTTACAAGTTTACATTACATTGCAATTTATTCAATGAATTAGGGTTTTATATTATCAATATATAAATTAGGGTTTTATATTATGGTTTATAATATTGGGTTTAATATTAATCCTAATGTTTATAGTATGAAGGTTAAGATTAATAATATTAATGCTAGGATTTATCATATTAATCTTATGTTTTAATATTAATATTTGGGTTTATAATAATAATCTTTAGCTTTATGATCATATAGTTTAATATATTAAATTTAGGGTTTAATATATTAGGGTTTAATAATATTAATTTTGGATTTATAAATTGAGTGTAATATCAACTTTTAATGTAATCCTAAGGTTTATAATATTATTTCGGGTTTACAATGTTGAATCATAGGATTTATAATCTTATAATCTAAATATTAATCGTAAGGTTTTCAATGATAGAGTTTATAATATTACTCACTAGTTTGTAATATTAATCTTGAGATTTATATTATTAATCTTATAGGTTTATATTCTTAGAGTTTAAATACCATGGATTAAGTTTAATGTTAATATTAAAATTTATAATATTATTATTAAATTTAATATATTAATTTTAAAACTAATATTATAATAATAATAATAATATAATATAATATAATTAATATATTTTAATTAGATATTTATTATATTAATGTTAATATTAATATTCAATAACATGATTTTACATATATGAGATTGATATATATCTATATGTTTGTATCAATCATATATACAAATATAATGAGTATAACAAAAAATTGATTTGTATGTGCATTGTTTCCAATGGAAATATAATAACAAAAATTGAATTTGAAGGCAGTGAACACATTTCCATTCAAGATTACATCTTATATTATATTTTTCCAAAGCTACACCCAAAAAATAGTGATTAATACTTATCCGCTCATGATCTCCAATTCTACCCGCTTTTGGCATGGCGAGAGCCTAGATCAAAACAAGCTACATTTGAAAAACATATTTAGAAGGCTTAGTTTAGCGCCCTGAAATATTGCATACATACAAATTTAAGTTCAAAGAAACAAAAGAATGGTGGCCGGATTAAAATAGTTAAAAAAGTTAATGCGGTGCAATGTCCCCAGAAAAGTTGTAAATATTTTATTTACCACTATAAGAAAACAAACTGGACAATATTGTTATTTTCTGTTTAGATTAATAATATTGTTAATTCTGAATTTAGGAAATGATTGAGTAATATCAGATTTTGTAACTTCTCATTAAGAAGTTGGAAAGAGGCAGTTGCTAAAAATAAAGAAACCCTAACTGCCTCCCCTAAGTGGAAACACCCCAAAGAAAAGGGGGTGGGGGGAGGAAAAACTGTACTGCTAGGGACAGACAGAAAGGGGAAGAATGCTACGTCTGGTGAGGACCAGATGGCATTGGCATTAAGTGTGAAAGATTTGATGAAGACAGTAGTCTTGCAAACAAGCTTGGGGAAAGATTTGGTCGCGAAGACGAATCTAATGGTCGGGAGGAGGACAAGCAGAGAGTAAAAGGTGAAAGTGCTCTGAGATTTGATTGCACAGGAAATACAGGTAAGCAGAATTATGACAAATGCATTTTTATAAGGAATTACTATGTTTGCTAAAAGTGGAAATGTTGTAGAGGGAGTGGGCTCCCACTCTATAATTTGACTGGTATAGCTATGTTATCAGATTCTATGTGATTATTAACAATAGATACCTGTGCGGAAGGGCATCGTCACCGAAAACTGATAAATTATCTGTACAAAATAAAATAATCATAGTCTTGAAACCAACTAAGGTAGTACTAACCAGCGGAACGGGCTAGTTGAGTCCAAATGTCACTAGTGAAATATTAGTGGCTGTACAGGCAGTGAAGCATGGAAAATTCCACGCTGATAAAAAACCCTAAGAAATTACCGAGCTTAATGATTACACATACAAACAAAAACTTAAGAGTTCCATGGGATATAGAGCAAATATAAATTAATTTAAGAGAATGTCGTGTGAAGGAGGACTTGTCACTGTAACCTGAGCATACTTAAATGAAACCTGAATATAACCTGAGTGACTGAGTGCTTTCTTTTAATGATGAATACCCTGTGTAATAAGTGTTGTTAACATAGGAACCCAGGTAAATAGGAGGCCCTGTGTGCACTCAGGACCAACCACATAAGTTTATGAAATAGCTAGTGCTGTAGACAGATAGGCGCACAAACAAATGTGTGAAACAATTTGGCATGTTCGAAACCAGAGAAAGAAAAGGAAAACAAATAATGTAACGAAATTCTATGTACCATAATGGGGCATACCTCTGTAACCACAAAGGAAGCGGTAACGCAGACAAAGGCCACCCCAACGGGTTTTAGAGCCTCAGGTAAATAACCCTTAAATAGAAAGCAAAAACTCTAACTAGAAACCCAAGCAGACGACAACACTGCGATCATGCCTAGATTCCGGGGGATTCCAGAATCATGGCTATTGCGGAAAATACCTATGGGTTTAATCATTTCTCCTAAGCGGTAATTGAACTACACATTCAAATCCAAGACTCAAATTCAGAATAGCCACGACGGAAATCGCTATGCATATCTTTGTTAGACGATCAACGCTAAACAAAACATCCTTTACATGAAGTATAGCATAAAACATCAGGAAATAAACGTATCACTATCAGAAAGAAATAACCTCTGTGCTTAAACAAACAATCTTCCATTAAGTCAATTCTTACAAAAGGAGGATAGCTGACCATAAACATAAAGTAGTAGACAAAATAGAGATATATCAAGGTAGAACGAATGTGCCGACATATTACAATAAAACTGAAAGCCTCAGTGTTGCTGGCATAATAACATTAAGAGAACCCTGTTTTACAAAAGAACAGAGCATAAAACTAAATGATTTAATACAGGTCCAAGGCCTATGCTCGCCTTGGACTATCCGAACTAACAACAGTTACAACCACGTCATTAAGAAAAGAAAACCCTCTGCCTAGGGACAAGAAAGCCGACAAGAAGCCCAATAAGGGATTTTCCATACAGTCCCAGGTCGAAGATAAGAAAATTCAATTCTTGGAATAACAAAAACAAAATCGTGGCTTAAACTTGTGAGCCCTTCTCCTTACAGAACAAGATCGCTGGAGAGGCTAAGAACTTACCTGGGAACTTGCTGAATGCCAAGCCAAGCAAGATGTCACCTCACCTTCATAACAGAGTGTACCGCTGAATCATCGCCACCCAATATGCAAATATTTTCAAGGCTTTGTATTAGGAAAGCCAGACAAGAACAATTATGGAGATATCAAAACGTGATAGCCACAAAATAAACCAAACTCTCACGTGGCAACGGGTAGGAGATCATATTAACCCAAGTCAAGAACCCCTTGACTGCCGCTGCAACATGCTGAATGGACCATGTGAACAAACCCCTAGAACAAGCTACCCACAGGCGGCGCAGAGAAGCCGGGCAGAGCACCAAGGCAAAAGGGTAGCAAATGAACCTCAAACCTTACATGAGAGCGTGAAAAGCCACCCGAAGTGACTCCAGCTATGCGATTAGCAATCCCATGTCTACACCATTGATGAGATGGAGAATCCTGAGGAAACCTGACTCAGCTGTGTTATCCATTAAATCGACATGGCAGAGGGATTAAATATCAAAGGACCAGTGGGTGGTAAGCTCGATGCATGAGCTGAGTTGTCCCATTACAGTTAGAGCGAACATATTAGGACCATAATGGACTGACAGAGTTCATATATGTCAAACTTAATAGTAGAACCATAAAACTAGACTCATTTTGTATAAACATTGTTCATGTAATTTGGAAAACCGATTAAAGTTAAAGATATGTAAATCATCATGAACGGTGAATGGTACAATTCACTGTAAAAAAAAAACCATTGTTTTCTTTTACGTTTAAGGCAAATGGAAATATGGCATGTTAATGCAAATGGAGATATGGCATGTGGTATCAGAGCCAAGGTTACAAAACTGTGACCTCTGGCAAATGAACTGTAAAATAGCTATTCATATATTTTTTTTTTGAATTCTAACTGTTGATTGATTTAATAATTTGCTAATTACAAAGGAATCGGATAACCGCAGTCTATAAGAGGAAAAAACGGGGTGCCACACAGGAATATGGATGGCCTAAGGCCTGCAACATTTCCGGAAAATAACCTAGAAATATGGGTGCAGTTGGGAGAGAAAGCTCGCAGTACAAATCTTGCAATACTAGAAACAGTTCAGGAATTAAAGAGTGAGATGGCCCACCTATGGGAGAATAATGCAAGATTAACTCTGGAACAGGAAAAAATTATGAAAATCCTGTCTGATAAGCAGAACCAGTGTCATAACATTCCCAGCCCTAAACAAGAATGAATGTATGAAGAACAAGATTATCATACAGAGCATGCAGGAACAGGTGGTGGGGAAGAGAATCGAGAGGAGAAGTCAGATAATGCCTCTGGGCACCCAATATCAAAAAGACAGCGGATAGAATTGCAAGGGGAGTTTCAGAAGATAAAACTGCCTCACTTCGATGGAGAGTTGGAGGAAGCAGCAGAAGCCTGGCTTATTAACATGAACGAATACTTTCAATTATATGATTATGATCATAATCTAAAGGCCCAGTTAGCTATATTCCAACTGTAGCGGAAGGCCACTTTGTGGTGGGAGGAGGTCAAGATTGTACACGGGGTAAGAGAACAAAGTATAACTTAGGAAAAGTTCTAGAAATATTTCAAGGAGAGATATCTGACAGAACGATTTTATGATGAGAAAGCGAAGGAATTTCACGACTTGTGGCTTTGACAGCAAACCATGGATGAGTTTATCACCCGATTTACTTCTTTGCTATGATATGTACCCTACATACGGGAGGAAAAGGCTAAGGTACAATGGTTCGTTAGTAGTTTACCCGTCGCGATGAGGGAAAGAATTGAGTTTGATAACCCAAAAACAATGGACGAGGTTATATGAAAGACTAGGATACGCTACCAGAAAAGCAAGCAGAAAGGTGAAATTTTGGGCAAAAAGTGGACATATAAGAAGAGTATTAAGATTGCACCAGGCAATAAAGGAAATCGAGGCAGCACTGGCAAGGGGTTTCCCAAAGGGCAAAACCACAAAAAGCTTCCTAAAAACTAGTTCAAAATTAAGCCACCATCTGAATCATGAATCAGCAAGCAAGCTGGTAGACTTGATCACGAGGGAACATCAAGGCCCCCAGTTCAATGCTGGGGGTGTGGGGGACCCCATTATGTCAAAAACTGTCCTCATCGAAAAGGCACGGATCAGGTGTCGCAAATCCATGAAGCATCAACTGTAGGCAATGTAGCCTGGAGCATTCCAAAAATTAATGCTGCTCTCGAAGATCATCAGGCAGATTACCAACCGACTTTGGTAGAATTCAAAGGTAATATTTTTAATCATACCGTGTCTGTTTTAATTGATCCTGGAACTACATTAAGTTATGTTAGTCCTAAGGTTGTGGAACAGTGTATATTATAGTCTGTCAAGTTTAAAAACCCCTGGCTAGTATAGCTGGCAATAGGGGCAAAGAGACGAGTGTTAACCAAGGTTAATAACCGCCCTCTGGAAATCGCAGGAAAACCTTTAACAACAGATCTAAACATACTACCCCTTGGATCGTATGACGTGTTGATAGGCATGGATTGGATAGAAAAGCGCTGGTCCATTATAAACTGTAAGACAAAAACTATATACTACAAGAATGAGCTGGGAGAAGGGCGGGAGATGCAAGGCATTCTGAGGTCTGTACAGATTCGGCCAATAACCGCTTCTCAACTGGCAAAGTGTATCAAGAAGGGTTATCAGATTTATGCTATTCAGATTGGTTATGCCAACTCAAAAGAAAAGATAGCCACCTTGGAAAATATTCCAGTTGTGCAAGAATTTGCAAATGTGGTCGCGGAGGAGATACTTGGACTGCTACCCAAAACGGACATATATTTTACTATTGAATTGATACCAGGGGCAGCATCGGTGTCCTGAGCCCCATATCGTATGAGCACACCAGAACTTACAGAACTGAAAATGCAACTGCAAGAACTGCTAGACAAAAATTACATCCACCCCAGTGTGTCACCTTGGGGAGCCCCCGTGTTGTTTGTCAATAGGAAAGATGGAACCCTTCGAATGTGCATGGACTACCCACAATTGAATAATTTAACAGTTAAGAACAAGTATCCATTGCCCTGGATTAACGAACTATTTGACCAAGTAAAAGGGGCAACTGTGTTTTCAAAAATTGATTTACGATTCGGATATCATCAGATTAGGATCGAAGAGGAGGATATAGCCAACACTGCTTTTAGAACCCGCTACGGAAATTATGAGTTTGTAGTACTACCCTTTGGGTTAACAAACGCTCCTGCGACTTTCATGTGTTTGATAAACAACATATTTCATCAGTATTTAGATAAGTTTGTATTAATATTTGTTGACGATACACTGGTATATTCTCGGAATATTGAGGAGCATAAGGAACACCTCACACTGGTGATGCAAACCCTTTGGAACCATTAATTATACACCAAATACAGCAAATGTGACTTCTTTAAGGAACATATTCAATACTTAGAATATATTATCACTAAGGATGGAATTGCAGTGGACCTCGAGAAGATAAAGACCATAATGGAATGGCCAATACCGAAAGACGTAACGGATATAAGATCTTTTATGGGGTTAGATGGTTATTATAGATGATTCGTTGAAGGATTATCTAGGGTGGCCTATCCTATCACCTCCTTACAAAAGAAAGGGAAAACTTTTAAATGGACCACAAAATGCTAGAAAAGTTTTGAACAGCTCAAGCCTTTGCTCACCACAGTGCCTATATTAAGCATAACAGATCCAAGTAAGGACTATGTGGTGTGCACAAATGCGAGTAAGGAAGGGGTAGGAGGGGTATTGATGCAAGAAGGCAAGATAATTTCCTATGTATCCAGAAAATTGAAGGAACATGAGCATAAATATTCCGCTTACGATTTGGAGTTAACAGCTGTTATTCACGCCTTAAAGATGTGGCGCCACTACCTGATGGGTAAAAAGTTCCTTTTAATGATGGACCATCATAGCTTCACTAATTATTTTAGTCAAGCTAGACAGGTACGGTGGGTAGATTTTCTAAGTGGTTTTGATTTCAAGATTAAGCATCTGAAAGGGAAGGAAAGTCGGGTAGCGGACGCTTTGAGCCAGAAGGTGCAATGTATCTATGAAATTTCCAGCAGCGAGGGGCGTACTACCTTCGATGAAATGATTAAAAAGGCAGCAGAACAAGATCCAAAATATTAGCAAATAGGATAGCAAGTTCAAAATGTAACCAGCAAAGAAAATCAGCAAGGTTACACTATGGATGTTGTTGTCCTGCTGAAATATAAAGATAGATTGTACGTGTCCGATCAAAATGACATTAAACGCTTGATTTTAGATGAATTTCATAGAAGTCTTTATGCTGGACATCCGAGGTATCAGAAGCTGATAACTTCACTCCGGAAAGAGTATTATTGGTCGGGCATGAAAAAATATGTAGCAGAATACTTGGCACGTTTCCTAGAATTCCAGCAAATTAAGGCAGATCATCAACACCTCGTTGGGTTTCTGCAACCACTACCAATTCCGGAGTGGAAATGGGAAACCATTTCTATGGAATTCATAATAGTTTTACCTAGGTCAAAAAGAAACAATGATTCCATCATGGTGGTGGTGGACAAATTAAGAAAATCAGCGCATTTTATACCAGTGAAATCCACTTACAAGGCAGTACAGATTGCCCATATTTTATGCAAAATATTTTCAGACTGCATGGGTTACCAAAAACTATAATTTCTGACCGTGATGTGAAATTTACTTCAGTCTTCTAGAAAACTCTATTTGAGGGGTTAGGAACTCAGTTAAACTTTAGCACTGCGTATCATCCTCAAACAGACAGACAAACCGAATGAGTAAATCAAGTGGTAGAAGATATGCTGAGGGCATATGTGATGCAACAACCATCTAGGTGGGAGGATTATTTGCATTTGGTTGAGTTTGCATATGACAATTATCATACTTCCTTGCAGATGAGTCCATTCGAAGTTTTGTACGGACGGAAATTCCGCACACCCTCTAGTTGGGGGGGACCAGAGGAAAAATTAACGCTGGGTCTTGAAATGCTAAAAGAGATGGAGGAAATGGTCAAGAAGGTGCGAACCAATTTGAAGGCAGCCCAAGATAGGCAAAAACGTTTCGTCGATAGGAAGAGAAATTTTAAGGAGTATCAAGTAGGGGACCATGTGTATGTAAGGATTCAGGAAAAAAGGAGTACATTACAGTGGAGTGGGAGCACCATGCTGGCACCTCGGTTTTGTGGACCATTTCAGGTTTTGGCAAGAGTTGGGCCAGTGGCATACCAGCGCGCCCTACCAAGGCATATCTGGGTCCACAATGTCTTTCATGTGTCAGTATTAAAAAAAATACGTGTATGACCCCAGGCACATAGTCAGTTGGCAGGATGTACAGGTAAAGAAGAATTTTAAGTAGCTCTGTTAATTAAGATGAAAAAGGCAAAACTAACTTTAACTCTGTCGTTTCAGGTCGAACTGGAAGGAGAATTCATGGTCGAGCCGCTGAGTATACTTGAGCAGAGAGAGGTAATGCTACTGAAATGAGCCATCACCCAGGTTAAAGTGTAATGGCAGTGCTTTGGGCCGGATGAGGCCACCTAGGAGGATGAGAAGTTCATGAAAGAAGCTTATCCAAAGCTGTTTGAGGTTGAAAACATCAGGACGATGTTTGATTTCAGGGGAGGAAGATGTAAAGTCCTAAAAAAAGATGTAAATATTTTATTTACCACTGTAAGAAAACAAACTGGACAATATTGTTATTTTCTGTTTAGATTAATAATATTGTTAGTTCTGAATTTAGGAAATGATGGAGTAATATCAGATTTTGTAACTTCTCATTAAGAAGTTGGAAAGAGGCAGTTGCCAAAAAGAAAGAAATCATAACTGCCTCCCCTAACTCGAAACACCCCAAGGAAAGGGGGGTGGGTGGAGGAAAAACTATGCTATTGGGGACAAACAGAAAGGGGAAGAATGCTACATCTCATGAGGAACAGATAGCATTGTCACTAAGTGCAAAAGATTTTCTGAAGACAGTAGTCTTGCAAACAGGCTTGAGGGAGATTTAGTCACAAAGACGAATCTCATGGTCGAGTGGAGGACAAGCAGAGAGTAAAAGGTGACAGTGCTCTGAGATTTGATTGCACAGGGAATACATGTAAGCATAATTATGACAAATGCATTTTTATAAGGAATTACTGTGTTTTCTAAAACTTGAAATGTTGTAGAGGGAGCGGGCTCCCGCTCTATAATTTGACCGGTATAGCTATGTTATCAGATTCTATGTGATTATTAATTTTTACAATAGATACCTGTGCGGAAGGGCATCATCAACGAAAACTGATAAAATTATGTGTACAAAATAAAATAATCATAGTCTTGAAACCAACAAGGGTAGTACTAACCAGCCGAACGGGCTAGATGAGTCCATATGTCACCAGTGAAATATTGGTGGCTATACATGCAGTTAAGCATGGAAAATTCCAAGCTGATCAGAAACCCTAAGAAATTACTGAGCTTAATGATTACAATTACAAACAAAAACTTAAGAGTTCCATGGGATATAGAGCAAATATAAATTAATTTAAGAGAATGTCATGTGAAGGAGGGCTCATTGTTGTAACCTGAGCATACTTAAATGAAACTAGAATATAACCTGAGTGACTGAGTACTTTCTTTTAACGATGAATAACTTGTGTAATGATTTCTCTTAACATAAGAGCCCAGGTAAATAGGAGGCCCTGTGTGCACTTAGAAGCAGCCACATAATTTTATGAAATAGCTAGTGCTGTGGGCAGATAGGCACACAAACAAATGCGTGAAACAATTCGGCATGTTCGAAACCAGAGAAAGAAAAGGAAAAAAAATAGTATAACGAAATTCTGTGTACCATAATGGGGCATACCTCTGTAACCACAAAGGAAGTGGTAACGTAGATAGAGGCCACCCCAATGGGTTTTAGAGCCTTAGTTAAATAACCCTTAAATAGAAAGCAAAAAACCTAACTAAAAACCCACGCAGAGGACAACATTGCGATCGCGCCTAGATTCCGGGGGATTCCAAAATCATGGCTATCGCGGAAAAGACCTATGGGTTTAATCATTTCTGCTAACTAGTAATTTAACTACACATTCAAATCCAAGACTCAAGTTCAAAATAGCCACGACAGAAATCACTGCGCATATCTTTATTAGACGATCAACGCTAAATAGAACATCCTTTACATGAAGTATAGCATAAAACATCTGGAAATAAACGTATCATTATCAGAAATAAATAGCCTTTGTGCTTAAACGAACAATCTTCCATTAAGCCAATTCTTACAAAAGGAGAATAACCGACCATAAACATAAAGTAAATAGAGATATATCAAGGTAGAACGAATGTGCCGACATATTACAATAAAACTAAAAGCCGCAGTGTTGCCGGCGTAATAACATTAAGAGCCTCCTGTTTTACAAAAGAACAGAGCATAAAACTAAATGATTTAATACACAGCTGAGGCCTATGCTCGCCTTGCATTGTCCGAACTAACAACAGTTACAGCCACGTCATTGAGAAAAGAAAACCCTCCGCATGGTGACAAGAAAGCCCGCAAGAAGCCCAATATGGGATTTTCCCTACAGTCCTAGGTCGAAGATAAGAAAATTCAATTCCTGGAATAACAAAAACAAAACCGTGGCTTAAACTTGTGAACCCTTCTCTTTGTAGAACAAGATAGCCGGAGAGGCTAAGAACTTACCCAAGAATTCGCTGAACGCCAAGCCAGGCAAGATGCCACCTCACCTTCATAACAGAGTGTACCGCAGAATCATCGCCACCCAATCTGCAAAGGGTTTCAAGTATTTGTATTAGGAAAACTAGATACGAACAATTATGGAGATATCAAAACGTGATAGCCACAGAATAAAAAAAATTCTCACCTGGAAATGGGTGGGAGATCATATTAACCCAAGTCAAGAACCCCTCGACTGCCGCTACAACATGTTGAATGCACCATGCGAACAAACCCCCAGAACAAGCTACCCACAGGCGGAGCAGAGAAGCCAGGCAGAGTGCCAAGGAAAAAGGGTAGCAAATGAACCTCAAACCTTGCATGAGAGCCTGAAAAGCCACCCGAAGGGACTCCAGCCGTGTGATCAACAATCCCATGTCTACATCGTCGATGAGATGGAGAATCCCGAGGAAACCTCACTCAGATGTGTTATCCACTAAATCGGCATGGCAGAGGGATTAAATATCAAAGGACCGGTGGATGGTAAGCTCGATGCATGAGCTGGGTTGTCCCATTGCGGTGAGAGCGAACATATTAGGACCATAATTGTACCGCCCTGGGATTTGTGCGACGGGCGCCCGGGTGGGCGCGCATTGTGCGAAAAATGCGACGGTCCTCCGGACATATGCGACAATAAAGTGCGACGATACACAAGGGCGCACGACACTTAGTAAGAAAACGCGTTTAGGCGAAAGGACTTATACCTTGGCGTGGAGAGGCTTTGCACGATGGCAAGGACGACATACATTGTGGTGATGTATTGGCGTTTTAACATGTTTTGGGGGTCGGCCTTAAGGCTGGACACACCCTTACGTTGAGCAGACTTGTGTATATATTGAGAGGATGCAAGTCTCATTTGGGATCACTCAAGCAGCTCGCACTTTCTCCTACGCATTGGATAAGGGGTAAAAGGAGGCGCAAGAAAGAGGAGTGCGCATATCTCATGCGCTCCACTTGTGAGGTGCGTAGTTTTACTAGAGGTCAGGTGTAGGTCGACAAGAGTGCGGTTTTGAGGTGGATTTGTGCGGGACTTAGAGGTGGAGTTCTTGGTGTCTCGGGTGAGCACCCTCCTACCGTAAGAGGTTGGCACATGTATTGTAAAGGTTGTTCTATGCCTTGATTGTAAACTTATTCTAAGTGTTGGCTTGGAGCTTGCCAAGCATCACTTGTATTGTATCATTGAAGAAACTGTTATAACATATTGTTGGGCAGACTTTCCGGGAGTTGCCCCTCCCTTTATACTTGTTTGCAATTGTTGTTCTCGGTTAATTGCTAATTGATAATGAATGAGTATGGGCTTTCATTAAGTATAAAGGATAAATGCATTTTACATGGTTGCGAAGAACAAACTAAGTATCGGTTGTGAATTAGGCGTAGTCCGCACACTTAAGTATTGTTAAAAAGAAAAAGTGGGGCGGTGCCGCACCTCGCCGGCACGGTTGGAAGACTACCGTAGGCTTGGGGGTGTGACAGTTGGTATCAGAGCTAGTCTAAAGACTTGGAGGAGTCTTGCAAGGCTGGGTTGAGCAGGGTTGCTCATAACGATGAAGTACAAGGCATGGCAAGTGTGGAAGAAGGTGAAGGGAAGCTCTTGCTTACCTTATACAGGTTGAAGCGGTTGAAAAAGGAGAATCCCCGCATTTGTGAGAAGCTTGCAGTCTTGGAGAAGAACGTTGAAGATGAACTTCTTCAACTTGGTTGGACAATGGAGCAAGTTGAAGTTGCAGGTTGTGCTACCAAGGAAGAGGAAGTCTTGATGACCGATGATGTTGCAGATAGGATCATGATGGAGGATGAACTTGAGATTGATCAAGTTGGACCAGGATCGTGCAGTTTGCAAACATGTATGGATGAAGGTACTCTCATGGAGGAACCTCATGATGATGTAAGTACATTTGATACATGTGTTTCACTTGAAAATTTGGTAGATGGACCGTGTGCAGGGAAGGACAAAGCCAGTTTGCCAATGCTAGGAGGCATCTTACCATGGATGTTTATGATGAGGCCTTGTATGGAGAAGCAAGGATTGTTGATGTTTGCAGGACTTGTTGGGGTTGTTTGTGACCTTATGGTAGAAGGTACAAAGGCCCGTGACAAGGGTGGAACTTGATGATCGTTGTGGATGATTGGGTTGTGCTTTAGCCACATGGCTAAGTGCCCGGCATGACTCATGGACAGAGTGAAGGGCACATACCTGGGTGGACTTCTCATGGCCGAGACCAAGAGATAGTCTTGGTGGAACCTTTGATGGGAGCTGTGATGGAAGGGACTCGTAATGATGATGTTTTGGGTGGACTTCTTATAGTCTTGATGGACACTTTGGTGGAGGAGCTATGATGGAGAGACTCATGTGATGGTGATGTTTTGGGTGGACTTCTCATAGTCTTGGTGACACTTAGGTGGAGGAGCTATGGTGGAAGAAACTCATGACATGATGATGTGGTTGGTGACCGAGTTCACTAAACCGAAGATGGCAGCTTGGATAGGGATGACCGATGGTTGTGATGAGCCTACTTGGTTGGACTACATGGCAACTTAGTCATGGACATCAGGTTGGAGACATGGAGCATGGCAGTCTTATGCAGGGACATATTGTGGGTGCACTTGTGGAGATGTCACTTATGGGCATCCGATGAGGTGTGCCATGGCATGGATGTTGAGGAGAAGGACTTGCTTATGTGACATGGAGACTTATACTTATGAGACTATGGAGAGGTTGTACACTCTTGTGCAACAAAGCCATGGACTTGGATGGAGTTGTGAGCAGAATGTGTAGCATTCTTACTACATGGAGCGCTGAGGCATCTTGCAGAGACCTTTGGGTGGAGACTTGTATGCTTGCTGAAATGTTGGTTGGATGGCTTATGGAGCTCATGATGACATGAGATTGTTGTGACTTCTATGGGACTTCATATATGGTGGACTTAGAGGATCTGATGCATTGAGGAACTGAGGGCAGAGTCTTTGGTGCAGTATGGGATGCACACTTTCAAACCCCATGTATGGGCATGGCTTGAAATAGTGACTTGATGTGGATGATCGGTATGAGGCACTTTGAGGTGATGGGGTTACAATGATTATGATGCCTTGGTGGCTACACTTGGGTATGGGTTGAGCCGAGACTCAACTACCTTTACACATGGGAGCTGATTGATCTTTGATCATGGGCAGCACATGGAGACATGAGAAAGGTGTTCCCTTGAGGTACTTGACTTAGTGATGAGGTGCCCTCTTGGGACACTTGACACTTGGTGGAGAAGTGTTCTCTTAGAGCACTTGATGACTTGAGGGATGGCACATTGCAGATGTGATGGAGGTAGCTTCGTGGACATGGATGTGGCAAACCGAGAGTTGGAGTGTGATGAGTTGGTCTCTTCATATGGAGGAGGCACACTTATGGATGATGTTGGGATTGGTGGCTGATTTCATATAGCACATTGACACCAAACATCATGGACATGTTGCAGGTGAGATGAGGACTAATTCATGGACCTGAGAATGGTCTACTTGTGAGGATGGATTCTTGATCGAGTTCAAGATGTGACAGGGATGCTTTGAGGAACAACTGATGGTGGCATGAGGATGTGCATTCTCATTGTTTGGGTGCGATGGTTGGATTAGCTACCCAACTAGTTCAGGCATGGGGGTTAACAGTGTACAAAGATATGTTGGCATTGTGTTGGAGTATCATGGCAGCAGGTTCACATGGGAACGACACATGATGGGGTCAGCAGAATATGTTGCAATAGGCATGTAGCTTGAGATGGAAGGACCAACCTTCCACGATGGAGCAGCATGTGGAGATTGTGACATGATGGTTGATTGTCATGGATTGGGAGGACTTCTGATTGTTGAGATGAGATGTTGGCACATGATTGAGATGTGTTAACACTTGTTGACATATCATGGGCAGTTTTCACATGATGGAGATGATGCACATGATGGAGTGGACACTTTGTTGCAGTGGACATATAGCTTGATGTTGAAAGGATCAGCCTTTCATGGTGGAGAGCAGCATGGAGAGATTGTGGCAGGTAGCTAGTGGTCATGGACATCTGATATATGACATACCTTGGTATGGACTATCTTGATGACAGTTGGTCACTTAGATGAGGCATGGTGGAGATAGAGGCCTACATATGTTGCAGGATGTTTTCCATATATGTGAGGGGAGTCGACATCATGGATTGATGCTTGGAGTTGGGATGTTGTCGAGGACGACAACGACTTCAGGTGGAGGAGGATGTACCGCCCTGGGATTTGTGCGACGGGCGCCCGGGCATGCGCGCACGAGCGCGGGCGGGCCCGCGTTGTGCGAAAAGTGCGATGGTCCTCCGGACATATGCAACAATAAAGTGCGACGATACACAAGGGCGCACGACACTTAGTAAGAAAATGCGTTGAGGCGAAAGGACTTATACCTTGGCGTGGAGAGGCTTTGCACGATGGTAAGGCCGACATACATTGTGGTGATGTATGGGCGTTTTAACATGTTTTGGGGGTCGGCCTTAAGGCTGAACACACCCTTACGTTGAGCAGACTTGTGTATATATTGATACGACGCAAGTCTCATTTGGGATCACTCAAGAAGCTCGCACTTTCTCCTACACATTGGATAAGGGGTAAAAGGAGGCGTAGGAAAGAGGAGTGTGCATATCTCATGCGCTCCACTTGTGAGGTGCGTAGTTTTACCAGAGGTCAGGTGTAGGTCGACAAGAGTGCAGTTTTGAGGTGGATTTGTGCGGGACTTAGAGGTGGAGTTCTTGGTGTCTCGGGTGAGCACCCTCCTACTGTAAGAAGTTGGCACATGTATTGTAAAGGCTGTTCTATGCCTTGATTGTAAACTTATTCTAAGTGTTGGCTTGGAGCTTGCCAAGCATCACTTGTATTGTATTATTGAAGAAACTGTTATAACATATTGTTGGGCAGACTTTCCGGGAGTTGCCCCTCCCTTTATACTTGTTTGCGATTGTTGTTCTCGGTTAATTTCTAATGGATAATGAATGAGTATGGGCTTTCATTAAGTATAAAGGATAAATGCATTTTACTTGGTTGCGAAGAACAAACTAAGTATTGGTTGTGAATTAGGCGTAGTCCGCACACTTAAGTATTGTTAAAAAGAAAAAGTGGGGTGGTGCCGCACCTCGTCGGCACGGTTGGAAGACTACCGTAGGCTTGGGGGCGTGACAATAATGGATTGATAGAGTTCATAAATGTCAAACTTAACAGTACAACCGTAAAACTAGACTCATTTTGTATAAACATTGTTCATGTAATTCGGAAAACCGATTAAAGTTAAAGATATGTAAATCATCATGGACGGTTAATGGTACAATTAACTGTAAAAAAAAAATCATTGTTTTCTTTTACTTTTAATGCAAATGGAGATATGACATGCGCGCAGACACTTGAGATTCACTTATCCACAAGGAAATAATTCGTGATCAGAAAACACACAGGAATCAAAATTGTGTTGGCGCTTCTTTCTATCGCTTAGGCATTCGACCCCTTCTTTCTTTGGAATTGGTAGGCATTCATTCATGGTTGGTGGTAGAATGAATGGCGCAACGTGAAATACATATGGAATGAGATCATTTTTGTTGGAAAAATGAATGGCACGATGAGCCATTCATACAAAAGGAGATCACACCTAATCCTCCACGATCCCAATAAAATAAAAAATAAAATCTTTAGTTACCAAATTTGAATTTGAATTTGGTTTGGTATAAAAGAAATAGATTTCCAAAATTCAATTCAAAAAAATTTGAGAGTACACATTTTATCATTAAGAAAAAACATTTTTCAAAATTTTAAACTATCTAAATTAACCATTTTGATATTGAACATATCAAAGACTCCTTTAAAATTGTTTTCAATGATGTTATAAAAGCTATAAATAAAATTAGATAACAAGATTAATTGAGATGAAAACTTCCTCATGTGACTCAATGGAATTACAAGTCATTCCTTTTAATTGTTCGTCATTTGAGTAAATTGTATTTCAATATTGCTTAAATAATCTAAAGAACCTAAAACCATACAATCTATTTTCCCAACAAAATTTAAAAAATATAAAAATTAAATTTTTTACCAATCTTATAACAAATACTTAATTGAAAATAATTTATAGTACTCAATACTAAACAATATAAAAAATATATTAAAATTTTAAAAAACTCCACCAAAAATATTTTGAAAATTCACCATTCCACTTTATAAAATAAAATAGTGTGCACCAAAATCCTTACATAAAACTAAGATGATATATTTGAAATACAAAATTTTCAATAAAACAACAAAACATATACAATAATATCCAATATTTCATATTTAATTTTTTTTAATTTAATTTTTATTGAAATAATTTTTATTTTTAATATAAAATTTAATGAAATTAAAAACATCATACATCATTGAAATTAACAGCCCTACTAAAAGTGGTTGATGACGCACCATGTGAATCAGCGTATATTTTTCGTGTTATTGAATTTGAAAACTCATGAACATTGTTTTGGGTTTAATGAGTTACATTGTTTTGGTTTTGACGAGTTACAGGTTCGAAACTCATCAATCGTTATCTGCCAACAATGACTCATCCTCTGCAGGAGGATGAAGAAGATGAAGAGTTGTTTGGTATTCCAACTGCTGCCCTTAGAACACTGTTTTTTAAAGAATGAACGTTTTCAATCTCCAGACGCTGGACGAAAATGAGGTGAGGAATATGATGAATGATTTGCTCAAAAAAATACCGACTTGAGATAAATTTAACAGATTTCCTCGAGCCCGTGAATAATCAAATTTTGAAGTATTAGTCGATGTAACGAAATTTTTTAGCCTAATTCGGCCAAATTTGGTAACTAGGGTTAAATCTATTACTTCTAAACCTAACCTATTTGACATATCAAAACAATTTCATCCATCATTTCATACTTCGTTATTAGTATCTTCCCATGCATCATCTTAATCACTTTATAATATTATATATTATTAAGTTAATAACCTTTTTGGGTTTTCTATCTTTAATCTTAACATTAACCTTGCTTGGCATTTAGTTTTACATGCAAGACTTTGACACTTCTATATGATCACTTCCAAAGCCATAATAGACCTACTACATCATTTGAAGGATCTCTACAATGTTTTGTTGCAGTTGAATTTTAGATATAATAGTGACACAATTATCATAAATAATGGAAATTTTGATTGAAAAATGATTACAATTTCAACCAGGAAAACATAAAATCAATAATTTAAAGAGCTAAATTAAAGAATTAAAGCATGCTACAGTTCATGGTACTCTATCTCTTACATATTCTATTAATTTTATTAATCTTATCCATCTTTTATTAAATTTGAATATAGAAGTTCCAATTGGAGCTTATTTTTTTTCAAAGTCTAGATATTGATCCAACATTGATATAGGTAAATATGAAAGAAAAATTCCATTTAATATCAGGGGGTTTCTATAGACTTTTAGATTAAATGCATACTTGTTAATACTTTGGTATGAAGTCTAGATTTTTGAGTAGTTTGAAGTTGCAAGTTTACAAAATGCTCTATTTATAAGTAAATTGTTCTCATATTCAAACATAAGTTTTGATCCATACAATATTTTTCAGTTATGATTAACTTAAAAAATTCAAATTTTTTCTTCCAAATTATTTTATTATAATCTCTAATTTAAATTTTTTATTTACAATTAGATTAAATTTAACTTTAAGATTTAAAATTAACCATTATATATATATATATATATATATATATATAAAATTTACAATTAAAAGTAATAAAATTTAAAATTAATTTAATTAAAATACTCAATAGATTGCCATTGTTTTAATTTATTGTACTATATAACTATATAATTCCTTTGAAATCATACTATTCTACATAATAATAAATAAAAACCAGATGAAAAAAGAGTTATTGAAAAAACTAGGCAGCCTTTGAAAAAAGTATCGCTAGCAAAATTCTCTATGACAATAGCCGCTTTCATTGCAGTAAAAAAGTATTGCGGAGGAGTTTACCATGATTTTTTAAATGAGTAAGGACTTTTGTTCACGAGCAAATAACAACCAGTGAAAACAATACTGTCAATATAAAAGTTAAAGTGATTTAAATTAATAAGGATTTTTCTTCCACCAGAAAATAACAACCCATGAAAACAATATAGTCGACCTAAAAGCTAAGGTGATTTAAATTAATGACTTTTCTTCCACAAGACAATAACAACCCATGAAGACAAACCATAACTGATAACGCCCTGCCATAACTGATTCGTAATGGACAAAGATTTCCAAAAGGTCCAGATTGAAGGGAAAAAACCAAACATTCATACCGTAATGCATCCAAGTTACATAAGGAAACAAAGATTGATAGGCTAACATAAGTAAGAAATATACATAACTAAGAAATATTGATAGGCTAACATAAGTAAGAAATACTTTTACCGCTAGAGACACTTAATAAACTACTTAGAGATCGCATCAGGAAACAAAGATTGATAGGCTAACATAAGTACGAAATATTTTTACCGCTAGAGACACTTAATAGACTACTTAGAGATCGCATCAGGACTGTCAGCACTTAAAACAGAGGTTATAAGATGGCAGCGAGAGTTTCTGTCTTCTGTCATTTGTCGATCATGATACACAATATTAAAAGGTCACACATATTCTTGCCCGAGTGGAACCACAACCACTTTTCAAATTCAATAGCTTTTGCAAAAAGGCATTTGCTTTCCACTCTTCGGAAGAAGCTGTCCCAACAGCCGAGTGTCCCTTGCATAAACATGGTAATTCCACTTCCAGTATTTCCAGAACAGAAGCCCTCTTCAGCAACTTATCCAATATATCCAATATAGTTATTTCCCCTTTATCAATTCGGTTTATGTTTATACATACCTTCACTTTCCGAATATTACCTAGTAGAGAGGTTACACAGGGTAGTATTGGATCTCTTACTAGCCCCTGCATTAACATACCATTTACAAGTTAATACTGGTCTTCTCGTCAGTAACTAACACATCATCAATACACATAATTATGGTAAAGATATTATATACATTATACAATGTCAACGCAATAATCCATCCCAATATAAAAATTCATGGATACTTATATTGTAATGTCAACTCATTAATTCATCCCAATATAAAAACTTATTTTATATTTTTAATTTAATTATGATTAATTTAAATTATTGATAATTTTAAATGTGAAGTAAAGATTAAAGATTTTATATTTATAAAATATTTAAAATATACTTAATAGAAATCTTAAATTAAAAGTTAATATTTATATTAATTTTAATAATATATATATATATATATATATATTTTTTTTTAAGTAAATTGATTAATTAATTTTTTTTATATCAACAAGTTTCCTATCAAACGATTTTTTTTAAACATGTAGTAAATAATAACCCATGATATTGATTCATAGTATTGTGAAAAAATTATTTACAAATAAAAAATCTTAAGTGAATCTCCATAATTCAGAATCATTTTATATTTTTTTGTAAATATATGTATTTAACTCATATGTTAATTCTTTTAACAAAAATAATAATAATTTAAAATAAATAATTTAAGTTAAAATTTTTAAGAGTTTTTTATATATTTATTTATTAATTATTTAATTTATAAATAATAATTATAATAATAAATATAGTAAATCATAATTATAGTGGTAAACATCCTTGTCTGCCTTTTTCAAATTTACTTAATAATTACCTAATTAAATTATCAAAGGATCCAATTAATGAATCGTCAGTAAACACAGCGCAAGACACTACGTTGCGGTTAGGTCACTGATATGGTAGCAGAAGCAGAAAAGTGTCACTATTGAAAAATCCATCGCAGAGAGTGAGGAGCGTAAAACTGCAAGTGAAATAATAATTTTTTGACTTACCAGATCAAACATGCTCCTCACTCGTAGTCGCGTCAGTCCAGGAAGCCTCTCGAGCAGATTATCAACGAAAACAACCATCTGGCTTTGGCTTTCCCACATGTCATCGATCACGAGCTTCTTCAATGTCTTGAAATTCCCCACTATCTCAGGAACTCTCTCTACTGAAGCATAACCCGAAGTCAACCACAACACGGCAACATTGCTGCCACACTGCATTTTAATTTTATAGACTAAATATGAAAGTTCTTGAAACATCACTCCATTTATTCTCAGATCGCCTATCTTAGTTACCACCATCTCCAGAGTTCTAAACTTCGGACAGTTCACCGTTAAAGCCTCCCACATACCATTTACTGATAAATGTGTAAGGTCGGGAGCGGAAATAACAGGCTTCCTTAGGCCAATGCAGCGGTGCAGGGTAAGTTTCTGAAGAAATGGACAATGCGAGATAAAACAGGATAAAAACTCGTCTGTGAACCGCATGCCTTCGAAGGAGCAAGTAATGAGATGGTTGAATCCAGAGAAATGGGTCGGAAGATGCTTAAGATACTAGTTGGAAAGCCTGAGAGTCGCGAGATGTGTGCATGAAAAAAGTGCAGGCGGGATTTCTCTTCCAGGGTTATAGGTAAAGAAATTAGAGTATTCTTTAGGTGAATCACAGAGAGTCAGGTGTAGGACATTCCTAGAGGCTGCGTACGTCACCCATTGCCATACGCTTTCGCTAGTAAACTGCAGATAGTAGGTGAACAAATGAAAAGCCTCAATATCTGCGGAATGCATCATCAGAAGGTTGGAGATTATTTTCTCCACCGTTGCAAAAGAGTCTGGATCTGGATATGGGCTAGTAGCGGGCACAAGAAGAATGGGAGAGAGAGTGAGTTGTGGAATTTGGGTGTAGAGGAATTTCCATCTCTTCGACAGAACCGAGCATCTGACGGCTTCTCTGATCGAAATTTTAGAAAGGATGAGGCCAAGCAATGGGTTTGGAAGAGTAGAAAGTATATCTGCAACGGGCGGCATGATTGCAATTGACAAATCCTTCGAAAGGCAAAATTAATGAAGGGGATCTGAACAGGTAAGATGGAGTAGAAATGAAGGAAGTTGCAGCAGGACAGAAAGAAAAATTACAGTCGTTTACAGATCACTGATAATGCATTCGATTTTCTCGAAACGGGAGATGGGTTGATATGCTAGGTTACTAAATACTCACACAGGATGAACATATCAACTCGCACATGTTGAAGGTGACCGCTATCCAGCAGGATTTCCATCATATGGTCATCCATCCGGCCGCCACCGCTTGTAATTGAACTCAAATGCAGCCGGATGGATTGCGTCGCATGATGCATCCCCCCGCCAACCTTGATATTGATGCATGATGCAACAATTAGATGCATTACTTTCACAAAGAATCCATATTTTTTGGAAGAATCAAACATGGATATAGGGATCATTTTGTGAAATAAAGTTGTAATTGAGTTGGATTTGAAGACATGGTAGGAGCCCCATATATTGGAAATTTTCCAAAAATGGAAAACAATAGGAAATGGGTTTCTTGACAAATGTATTGCAAGAGTTAAAAATTATCAAGAACATGGAGGTAGATTTTTAGGAAATCACAACAAAAATGCCATAAAATAGTTCCTGGAATAGGAAACAAATTTTTCCATATAGAAATCTATTGAGTATTAAGAGAAAAAAAAAGAAAGTTAACAAACCTAACTTGCTATTTGAATTGTTTTGGCCTAAGAGTCGAGAGTCAACTTGAAACTCGATGAGAATATAGGGTCGACTCAACAATGACTCGGAAAATAGAATAATTTAGTTCACAAAATAATATATATATTATATATATATATATATATATATATTATATATACACACACACACACACTCAAGGGTTTAGCTTAGTTAATCATTTCTAATGTCATTGTTCATTTGGCTAATTCCATGTCAACAAGTGCCTAGTTGAATCGTCTTTGGCGAGTTGCCCAAGTCTATTCCAATGTATTTACAAGGGATGTCATCCACAAATGTGTGGAGGTATCCCTTGAGTTTCCTATAAGGTTTTCCTTGGAATTTATATTCAAGTTTAAACATTCTATGTTTTCAAATTTTTATGGTCTGTCATCATTGGAATCTGGCCAAGCATTCTCTGCCAAAATTTGCAATTTTAGATGGATGAAATCATTATTTTTAATGCAAGTCGATTCAACTCCCTCAAATTCCCAACTACAACCAAATTGTGTAATGTTAACATCTGATATCTGCAATTCCAACAATCCAAAATGATTCTTGTTGAATTTAAAGCTAAAATACAAGTTTACATTCTTGTTATTTTGAGCAGCGAGAAGAGGGGAAATTTGTAGTGCATGTAGACCATGGTTATATATATTTATTTGAGATGAAAGTTCATAATTTATATAATTTGAAATTAATGCATTTAATTTGATTAAATTGCCAAAATTTAATTTTTGTGCACCTTTTTTTGCACCCTCTTTGATTGGTGTGTGGTAGTTCCAAGCAATCCCTTTCCCTCAGTAGTCTACAAATCAACTGAGAAAAATCTGGAAATTTTCTACATTAGCTGATCGAGCTAAGAAGATCTAGAAAATGCTCCCTTAGCTCTGCAAGGACAGTACCCAAATTTTCTTGCTGAAGATAAACCGCTTGGTGAATTTCATCTTATAAATTAATTGAGTACCGTGCCCTTACTGCCACTGTGAAGTTTGCAAATTTTATGAAGAATTTAAACATTAATATGGTGAAAATATATAGAGATATCGTTGTTGGCTTAATATGGTTGTGTCAGATGTTGTTTGAGTGCTAGAAAAATGTTGCCAAGGATGCTCCAGAAAAATATCCATAAAATGTTGAAACAACAAGCTCAAATGAAGTTCTAAGTACATTTCTGTCTCAGATTAAATCCATGACCAAGTTGACTCTCTGAATATGAGTGAGGCAACTTCACATACCCACACAGATACAACCTTGGGTCTAGGTGAGTGTGCAAAAATGGAAGGGTCTAACCTAGTCTATATGGGCCCACTTTGACTCAACCTATTTTTAGACCTACATCAAATCAAACTTCTAATTCCATTCAAACCTCATTGACTCTAGTAACTAGGATTGAGTGTTTTTCTTTCCTATTTTTCTACTCTCTTTTGTAAAATCTAAAATATGTCCTCTATTTCATGAGGTTTTTCATCATTTTCAAGTTTCAAGTCTTACATTTTACATGTAGGCTTGTCTACTCCTTTTTTTCATTTTTATCATTTTTTAGTTTTAGACGAACACAAAAAAACATCAGAAACCACTATAGGATTTTAAAGACAGTTGGGAAACCACTCAAGCAATTCCAAAATGTTTTTGAAAACTGTCAAAGAACTTTTGACATTTATTGGACATTAATAAACTTATCTTATCTTAAATTCAGTTACGTTTCTAGGGAATTTTCCAAGGTCCTAGAACATTTGCAATATCATAAATGCATTCTAGACCTACTGAAAATAGTTACTATGATACATTGGGTAGTAGATATCATTGATAAAGCCCTCCCGTGTAAGTTTTTAATTACATTGTAATGAATAAATGTTTGCAAGTGTTCTTTTAGTTAATAAAGAAATGTGGGAGTGTTGAATGACTACCTAGTATCAATGGTCTTGTGTCAGTAGTTAGAAGTGGAGGCAAAATATTAGTAGATTCATTCCCAACTCAGTAATTCTTGTCCATAGTAACCTCTCTCAAGAAGATATGATGAAGAATGACATGTAATAAGTAGATGAGAGAATTACAGAAAAATGAGTTAGTGAGAGATTTGTAAAAATAATTTAATGCCTTTTCTCCATCACTTCTATGGTTTCTTTATTGCTTTGAAATATTCTCAACTTTAATAGGAATTACAAGTTGCAACAATTCAAGGATTTCCATGAACATATATAAGATAATATTCAAGAATATAAAATGATATATGGTGGTTGTAAAGATATTTGATGAAGATTGATAATTGTTCTAGTGTGATAAAGCTCTCAACTAAATTTCCAAAGCAATGACACATAGAAGTATCGATAGATATACAAGGTAAAAGCTAGTTATATGTTATCACCTAAAAAAAGTACCATTTGGGTCCACATGTCATCCCAATAATGCACTTTTTAATTAAATTATAACATTTAATACTAATATATGAGAGAACAAAATTATAGTCTTGCAATCTACATGTAGGGGCCTTGGCCCAAGGTGCGTGCATCATCAATCTAGAGTCAACACACATCCAGGGATGGAGTGGTCACACAATAACCCCCTTCCTATATAAACAAATATTCCTGGCATGTTGCATTTGGCTTCAATGTCAAGAATATCTACAACTTTTATAAAACTGACATTTCCAACTGAAATTGGTATAGCCAAATAAAATATAAATGTGGAAACTTCTAGCAAGCAGTTCGATGACCTTGGTCTCAAATTCCCACAGTAATATTTACCATCCAAATGTTCATTAATTAAAGTAGTATTTTAAAACATCAGTTGGCTAATCTCATAATGAAGCATCATCTATGCTCTTATCAGTGCTCCAAGTTTTCTAAATTCTCTAATATGTATCAATGAGTAGAAACCCATTTCATAATACCACAACCAAGTATACTTTGGTGGACACAACTGCCATGGAAAGCTTTAAACTATGGTTAAATTATTGTCACATAGCCACAAACTCTTAATTTTTATTTTTATTTCTTTTTGTATATACATCAACGATACTCTTTTCATTATTTGTTTTTCTTTTATATAAATTTCTTGTAAATAGGGTACTTGTTAAGCTACTCAGAATCATCCCCCTTCCATTAGTTTAACTCATAACCTTTGTTTTTTTTATATTACCTGACTCCTTAGAACTTGAAGGACATTTCTATTTCAAGCTACTACCCCTAACCTACCATATAATATTAAACACTCGTGCTTATGTTGGACTTAATTATCTATACCACTATAACTTTGAACAAGCACATATAACTAATATTGTTACACCCCACTTGGTTGTTGAATGTTATATTTAATTCTACTCATCATAGGGTTCATGTAATTATTGTTATATCTACCCAATCATGCATGTGCTAAGGTATTCCCCTCTATTGCCTTGTAACGTGTATAGGTAGGAATGGGTGTCGCTAACATAGAGGCGCATTTTAAACCACACTTGAAGATTGGTTATATGAACTCCCTCATTGAATTCCAAGTGCTACTACTCTGCATTGGTAAATTCACTGCCTAGTACTCCTTTGCCATGTCCACTTCCTATACATGGTGTTCATGTGACTCCTCTAGAAACATTTTAAAAATTGAGATGTGAGCATGGGAAATAAAAGGTTAGAATCAAACATCGCCAACCCTAATCTTTCTACCCCATAGCCATTTTGTTGGTCTTCCATTTTCTTTGTCACCTTTTGCTTATGGTGTCATTGCAACATTGTTCCTCCGGAAATTCACAGCTTATCACCTCTCATTAGCACACAAAGGTCATAGGGGTAGGGCTTATTTCTCTAGACTTCACACCTGTCCCTTCTTAATGTGTACAGGTAAAGGATTCTTCCATGGCAGTGTACATATTTTTCTTGTTTTTAGCAGATCTCACTCACCTTATATGACATTTCTAATAACTGGTGTTCCTAGCCTCTGTTGTTTTGGATATAGTGGGTAATGCTTTTGTCGATTTTTTATTTGGTTTAAGGTATGACGCTCATATATGAGTCCCTTTCTATCCATCTCGTTACCCTATTTCTCTTAGGTAAAATTTCATCTCTCTCTCTTTTTTATTTCCTTTTTCCATTGTCTCGAGGTTGACATGCGCACAATCAGGGTTCTTATCTTTAATGTTGTTTTCCTTTCTTGTACAAAGGAAGCATAGACCAACCAAGTTGACTTGGTGACCCTGGTTTTGGAAGCGGATGCAAGGTAAGCGTAGGCGTTTTTTATTCTTTTTTTTTGGTCAAGTAAGAGTGGAGCCATCAATTAACTGAAAAACAAGATTACATATGGTACACATCTTTACAAGTGTAAAGACCAGCAAAAGGCAGACCCGTTGATGAGAACAAACAACAGGGTCAACAAAACTCAAAACATTACACACAAAAACCAATTTAGACGCATCAACCCCTTCTCGACATATCACCCATCGCAGTTTCCGCAAGCCGCCAACACTTTATTCCTGCGAAATGCGAGAGTTAACCTCCACCGTTCGATCCACACTTTGATTTGACGGTCCAAAGTCCATCGCAACATCGCTAACCTCGACACATCACATATCGCAAAACTGGGTTTATTTCTGAACAGACTCATTTACCGAATGTGACTTGCGATTAAATCTTCTCCGTCGATTTAGTTCTTAATCCGAAGGTTGTCTCAACATCGCATCGGGACCTTGCACGCCTCGTAACGTCTCCCCGGAGCCGATAAAGAAAATGAAACATGGTCTATAAAACTTCAGGTTCGCAAGCTGCTAACACTTGATACTTGAGAAAAGCGAGAGTTGACCGCCACTGTTTGATCAACCCTTTAATCTGACGCTCCATAATCCATCGTAGCATCGCAACCTTGGCACATCGCACCTCCCAATATCACAATATCACAATATCGCAACCTTGGCACATCACAATATTGCAATATCGCAGTATCGCAATATCACAAAACTAGGCTTAACGCTGACCCGACTCTTTGACTGAATGCGATTTGTGATTAAATCTCCACCGTCGATCTGGTTCTTGATTCGATTGTTGTCACAACATCTTATTGGGAACTTCCTCACCACTTAACCACTTCCTGGAGCCGAAATAGATTATGAACCTTGGTCCATAATACTTCGGGTCCGCTCTTAGACTTAACCTCCAACCACTTTAGCACCTGATATCCAATCGATGGTGGATGCACTAAAAACCTATGGTCTGTGGCCATTCAACTTAGCATGTGGGTTATAGATAGCTGAACCCCCATAGTTACATGTGACATCATCGTTTGGAATTAATAACGACGGTCGGGATTTAATGCGGCACTTCAACCAGGCTTAAGACCTTCCCCCCTCTCCTAGTCCCGCTAATCTTTTACACCATATATGTTCGTTGATCTTACATGATCTAACGCCTCCTGTGCATTGATCTTTCATCGCTTAGTCCTTCTCTTCATTGCGGATTTATGCCATTCCTTCAACTCTCGCTAGTCTTCCTCCTGCTCATTATTCATGGTTTGGAGATACGCCATGTCTTTGGCTGCCTATTGTTGACAATCATCACGCAGTTTACCAGAGGGTAAGGACTCCCAGTGATACTGAATATAGCTTTCCTTACATAGAACCCCTTCATTTGCGAGACGATTAGCTAACATATTGGCTTTTCTTCTCATATGAACGAAGCTAACGGTTCTTAGGGTTCGCAAGTGGGAATGAATACGCTGAAGAACCTGCGAGAGCCTCCAGTGCTTCGACACTTTTCTAGGGGTCGTTCCATTAAACATTTTCTTGGCCGCATTAATAACCAATTCAGAGTCAATTTCAATGATGGCGTTATGTAAATTTGACTCCATCAGGATTTCCAAGCACTGATCTAAGGCCATGAGCTCCACCATGTTATTAGTGGCAGTCCCTAAATGACTGTGAAAGACATCCTTTATGCACCCTTGCTCATCTCTTATGACACCGCCAAATCCAGCCATCCCTAGGTTGCCCTTAGAGGCCCCATCTATATTGATTTTCCAAAAACCATGAGGAGGAGGCTGCCAGATATCTTTAATAGCATTTGTTTTGCTCACACCCTTGATAGTGCCTTGGGGAACCAGAGAATGGAGACCCAACTGCAGCAGTATGCGAGCATCCTGGGGCGAAGGAGGGTCCTCAAGAATTTTCCACATAAGGGCTCCTACTGTATCTTTGAGCTGTCGTAAAATTTGGAAAATGATGTTCTGGGTTGAGCTTGTTTTGTTCTTGAAAATCCCATCATTTCTTTATTTCCAGACATCCCAGATGATAAAGCCTGGAACCAGAGTCCAAGCCTTGTTAATGATTTCATTACCTGAGAAGTCTTTCCTCCAATTCTTCAAAGTGTTGGTAATTCTGATTCTATCCCTGTCAGTTTGCCTGAAGACTGAGGCCACCCAATCCCATAGGGTAGAGGTGAAGGGGCAGAGATTTAGTAAATGTTCCATCATCTCTAGGCCACATAGTTAGCATTTGGATGGGCCAACAAAGCCCCTTTTCAGAATATTCTCCCATGTGAGAATTTTCTTTTGGTGAACTAACCACATAAACAACTTGATTTTCATCCATTGCGAGTTCTGCAAAAGGTCATTCCAAAACTGATTCGGGTTTGGATAATCGAAACCTAGGTCCATGCAATTAGCTTCTTTGAGGTTGAAGGTTCCTTCAGTGTTTCGAACCCATCTCAGTTGGTCATACGAGGATGACACTAAAATCTTCCTCTGCTCCAAGTCAAGAGCAAGAGACTCTACCTGGGCCTTCAAAGGACTCCCTTCACTATAACCAAGATCTTGGCACACTCTCCATTTACCATTTTTCCTTGCCTAACCCCATAAGTCACTTACCATAAGTAAACCTTTGTTGTCAGTGTCCTTTTTTAGAGCAGTTAGTCCTTCCCTAAACATATTTGGTTCCTTTTTCCAGTTTTCCTCCCAAAATTGTGCAAGGTTCCCATCTCGGAGCTCCTAGAAACTATGCTTCTGGACAATGGCTCTATTCTCCCAAGTAAGGCTCCAAATGTGGGAGTCCTTGATCAGCCCAGACACTCAGATATGATCCCTCTCCTACCAATTATTTGCATATTTCTGCTTCCAAAGTTTGGCCCAAGGGGTGGCCGATTCCTTGAGCCACCTCCACCAAAGTTTGGCTCCTGAGACTTTGCTGAGGATTTCAGGATCATGCAACCCAAAACCACCATGGGACTTAGGTTTATAGAGCTTGTCCCAAGCTACCAAAGCCCACTTATTTTTCTCTTCCCCCTTGCCCCAAAGGAAATCTCGCTGAATACTCCCGATTTGTTGCATAACTCCTTTAGGAGCAGGAAGAGATGAAAACATGAAAATGGGTATAGCCTATAGGACAGCCTTAGTAAGCACAAGATGCCCCACCATATTCAAAGACCTACAGGTCCATTTCCTGACTTTGTCCTTAAGTTTATTAGTTACCGACTCCCACACTCCCTTGCTCAGAGGTTTGTCAGTAAGAGGCATTCCAAGGTACTTAAAAGGTAACTGATCCCTTTGAAACCCAAGAATTCTAGTAAGGTTCCTCTGAATAGCAATTTCAGTGTTAAAAAAGAACACCTTTAATTTGTCAACGCTTACCTCTATACCAGCGGCCATGCAAAGTCAATCAAGATTTCTTTGAAGGCTTTGGCTTCCTTGACCGTGGGAATGCCCTGCAGCATTGTGTCATCCACAAATTGTTGAGGAGTAGAAGCAACACCATCTGGAGTAAGTTTTAGACCTTGGCTTTTTCTTCAGAATTTGCCCTATTGATCGCTCTACCTAGCCCTTCCATCAAGAGAACAAAGAGGAAGGGGGGAGCAGATCCCCTTGTTTGAGACACCTAGAAGGCATAAAGATTCTAGAGGGGGATCCATTGAGAAGAATGGAGAAGCTGGCCATGGATACAGGGCCCATAACCCATCTTATCCAGTTGTGGTCGAAACCATAAGCTCTTAGCACTACCCTGATGTAAGACCAGCTTAGCTTATCATAAGCTTTCACTAGGTCAAGTTGCATGATCATACCAGCTTGCTTATTGCTCTTTAGAGAGTGTAACACCTTGTGAGCTTGTATGATGTTGTTGAGAATCTGTCTTCCTTCCAAAAATCCATTTTTCTTCTCTAAGATGAGAGCAGGAAGGAGAGGCTTGAGTCTATTAGCAATCACTTTGGAAATGATTTTGTACACCACATTACATAAGGCTATGGGTTTGAATATATCCGGTTTCATAGCTTTTTCCTGCTTTGGAATCAAAGCTATGAAAGAGGCATTAAGAGCTTTCAAAACAGTTTTGGATCTTCTAGAATCTTCCACAACATAAAGGATATCTTGTTTGATAGTTTTCCAGCAAGCTTTGAAGAAGTCCACGTTAAAGCCATCAGGGCCAGGAGCTTTCCCATTTTTCGTATCATTAATAACTTCACTAACCTCCTCTTTAGACATTGGCATGATAAGATTGTGGTTGTCTTCCCTGGTTACAAGATTAGGAATAAACTTGGTGAATTTTTTAATGAACCGATATCTGTCAACGAGAGGCTCCTCTGCAATGCTAAGGAAGTGTTGAACTAGGACAGATTCCATTTCATTGTGAGAGACGAGCTCTTTCCCTTGAGAATATTTAAGTTTTGAAATTTTGTTATGGGATCTGTGATCTAAAGTTGATCTATGAAAAAACTTCGTGTTTCTTTCTCGTTCCCTAATCCACTACACCCTCGATTTCTGTTTCTAGAAAATCTCCTCTTACTTGCACTGATCGTCCCATTCATTCTCAAGAGAGTCAACCTGGATTTTCCATTCCTCGGAAAAACCTTCTGAGATGATGATCTGATTAATCTCCTGGAGTTTCTACTCAACTTCCCTTTTGGCTTTAAAGATATTCCCAAACTCCTTTTTGTTCCAATATTTAAGCCTAGATTTGATGTGTTTAAGTCTCTGCTGCAGCATGAACATTTTAGTGCCTTGAATGGGCATATCTTCCTCCCACCATTTGTCAATATTGCTGGTGAAGTCAGCGTGAGAAAGCTAGACATTTTCAAACCTAAAAGTTATGTTCCTTGGTATACCCATGAAAGTAGCTTCAACCTGGACAAGTCAGTGGTCCGAGCCTCCAAAGGTGAGGATTGAAGTTGACATATCAATGCCTTTGAGAAAGAGGTCCTCTCAGATTATGAATCTGTCAAGTTTAAAGGCAACTTGAAAAGCCCCTCCCCTCTTATTATTCCAAGTAAAAGTGCCATTTACTGTTTCAGTGTCTACTAGCCCCATGTTATTCATGAAGTTCTGGAAGGCAATGGAATCTCTGCCTAGTTTTCTGGTACCACCTTTTTTCTCTATAAGAGATCTCATCATATTAAAATCCCCCGCTGGAATCCAAGGCATATCAACATATCTCTCCCTCAACTTCTCAAGGGAAGTGAGAAGCTTAAGGTTGTCTTCGAGTTTTTGAGGGCCGTAGACGTTAGTTACCATGTAGATCTCCTCATCACCCAAAGGTTAAATCACCAGCGATAGATACTTCCTAGAAGCTTCAGCATCTAGGATTCCAAGTTTTTGAGGATCCCATAGAGTAAGAATCCCCCTCACCGAGTTATTTGCTTTAACCTCTAGATACTCATACTTGATTAACCATTTGTTGTGTATCTCTTTGATCTTTTCCATCGAACATTTTGTTTCCTGAATAAAAACCATATCTGATTTTTCTTCATTTATTCTTTTGCTAAGTTTTCTTTGTTTCCTTTTACTTCCTAGAACCCTAATCTTCCAGGTTGTAAGCTTCATTAAGAAAGGTTTGTAAAGGAGTAACTGGTAAGATCCCTCATCTTACTTGAGTTAATAATAAGTTTCCCACATTCGGTCAACAGCTCATTCTTCTTTTTCCTTCCTCTTTTCCTACCCGGGTTCTTGGAAGAATGCATTGGTGTATCCTCCATCGTTTTCACTCCCCTATTCTCCTGGCTATCATGGTTTCTTTCGACACCAAAAAACTTCATTTGTGATATCCATAGGAAGATTTTTTGAACCCTATCAAACTCCTATTTTGGCAAAGAGTCTACCCCTTTCGTGATTCCCTGCTCCAGAAACTTTTCTAGGTCTAAATTCTCCATCTCTAGAATTTCTTACAGTTCATGGTCTTTTGTTCTAGCCTCACTTGGGGTCATCTCGTGGTTCCTACTGAGCTCCATAATGCTCGACATATCATCCTTTTGTTTTCTTTTTTCTGGTATATCCTCCATATTAGCATCCCTTTCCTTCTCAGTGGGAATATTCTCTAATTCCTGGTTTGTCCCATTGTTTTCGACTTCTTATTCTAAGATCTTGAAACTATTGTGGCTCGGTTGTCTGTCTTTATTAATTTTCTTTTGGTACCACTCGCCTCCTTTTCCTTTACCCCCAACCTTCGTAAAACCTTCAGGATCCTTGCATGTAGTGGCTTTCGTACTGCTCTCTAGCTTGTTCAATGGGCAGTCCCTGTATAGGTGCCTGTGTTCATGGCACTTACGGCACCTAAATAGGATGTGTTCATAGTCCACCAGCTGCACCAATTCCTCATCATACACTTCTAAAATGATTGCATCCAGAAGTGCCCCAGATAAGTCCATTTCCACACATATCCGAGTGAAGGAAGTGTATTTGCCTCTTAGAGTAGCATCTGAGATCTTTAGAAAATGCCCTAGCTTGTTGCCGATAGCCTTTAGAGACTCTAGTAGCCAATAATCTAAAGGAAGGGAGTAGAGTCTTATCCATACTGGCACCGATGTGAAAGTTTCTCGTTCTAGGACAAAGTTCATTAGCCATGGTCTCATATAAAGGCCTGCAGAAGCGTAAAAATAGGGTCCTCCCTCGAACACTCTGTCTTCATCCTGTAAGCTTATGAACACCACTGTGAGGAATCCCTTGGACCTAAGGTGAAGGTCAATTTTCCCCGTTGGTTTCCAGTGGCTCCTTATCCATGCTTTCAAAGCCTTCTCCATCGGCCAAATCCCCATAAATTTATATATGACAACATATTCCTTCATGTGCTCTATATGCACCTGCAGCGCTGGGTCACTTAAAACGACTCAAGGAGTAGTGGTCGACTTGGGTTTACAGACCCCCTGATGTACTCATAGGAGAAAATTTCTGACTACTAGCCTTTGTCCTCTTCTCCTTACTATCTTCCTCATGATTCTCTCCCTGTCCTTGAGGTCTAATGGTTTCCGATTTCTCTGTATTTGTGGCCTTGGTTTCTTGAAGCAATGTGATCCAACTCCCTTTCTTCTATCTGTAAACACTTGACTTTAGGAGGGAGCAGAACTCCCTCCTCCATGCCCTGCCATGGTGACCAGCATCAAAACCCTAAAGCAAAACCCTAGTTCAGATTGCAGAGCTTAGTTTCTCAAATTTTCCACTCATTTTCAAATGTTATAAGAGTTAGGCATTTTTTATTCTTATCAACAACACCTTTTTATGTTTTTCTTATGGCACAACCATACTTTGATTTTTGTGTTTGGTATGACTGTAATAGTTTCCACACCTGGTCAATTTATTTTGTCTAGGTTACTTTATTTTCCTTCCTGACCTACTATTTATCATAATTCCCTTATAGATGTTTAAATAAACTTCTTATCTTGGTTAGGTTCATATGGGAGTATGTGTCGCTTTCATCTGGAACAGGTATGAAGTCCAAGTTTCTCATGTGGTGTTACTACCTTGCTAATTTAAATTTCAAGCAATACGGTATTCATACCCTTGTCTCTTCTATCATGCAGGTACTATACATTATTTGAGGTAACTCCTCCTCGCGCAGTTAGAAACCACATTCGTCACTTATTTTCAACTGTTATTGCTTTAAGGTCGTTTGAATTCCACTTTCTGGAGCTCGATTTGGCTCAGTGAACTTGCTAAGATTTGTTGACTGCCAGTTTTATTATGAATTTCCCACATAGCTCGCCCTATGGGAAATTTAGGCATTGATTCACTTAAGCGAGGGGATTTCATCTCTGTTTTATACTTTTGTCTATAGCTAATAACCATTGTTTAATCATCCTCCACTACTGCATTTTGACACTTATAAATTTTGGGGACCCTAATTAACATGAGCGCAAAACCTAATTTTGATATAGGGTAAAGTGCAGTTCGTGCACAAAAAAGTGTTTTCTCAATGTTTATGTAGTGACAACAATTTGTTCTTTTAGCGTTATTTAATTATACTTCCTCCGAGGTGGTTGGTTGATAGTATGGTCCGTCTCAGGCAGTTTTTACTTTTATATTTTGGTCAACTATAATGTAATATTCATACCAAGGACTGCATATATATATATATATATATATATAATATATATATATATAAATCAATGTTTCTTTTCATGTATGTTATCTTTGTATCTTTACTTCACTATATGTAATATTCAATTTTCTTCATGTATTTCAGCACTGTTGAATTTAATTGCACTAATTAGATCGGTATAAAGGGAAAAGAGAAAATAATTACTACCTTGATTGTTATTTCTTTCGCATGGATTCTTTACTGGTTTATGTTCCAAAAGTCACTATTATCATATTATAGATGGATAGTAATAAGTTGTTCTCATGATTAATACCCTAGCTAAAATATCATGTTAAGTGGTTATTAAATTGACCATGTAATATTTTGGCATTTCCATATACTGTTTTTTTCTTTTTTTCTTTACCACGATAAATTATGTTTCTATCAATTTTATCCAACCAGAATTAAAGTTTGTGTGGGATCTGAGAGCATTACACCTGAGGAATTACTACTCGGTTTCCATGATCATCTCACAATTGTCTCTCTTGGACTTATTAATTGTTTCCTACTACATCCTTTTTCGTACAATAACACTACTCACTATTATTTGTTATATATGTAAGGAAACAATATGCACAAACCATATGCATAGTTCTCTAGATCTGTGCCTACTTAAGATCATATACTTAAAAGAATAACAATTTGTAGACGCTTAAGAAAATATAATTTAAGAATAACAATATGTAAATTGTTGATCCCAAATAATACTGTGGATTACAAACATAAATACATATATCTATACTTCAATTCCTTTCTCTATTTTTCCTACCATACCTATTCAACTCAATATTAGTATCCAAATTTCTTTTCGTAATTAAATTTCTGATAAAATTATGCATTCATCATAAAAGTAAATTCAAGTATCGGGCATAAATAAATTTTATGATAACAATGTTCTCGAAATACCATCTACATATAATGAGATTATGCTAGAAAAATACATATTAGACAAGCTAACCATTATGAATGTTAGGAGAACACTTGGGAATATTGCCCCTTTTCCACCCAACTTTAAACTAAGATCCTCTAATTCACCCCCAAGCTAAGATTTGCTTTCTAGTGTATCAACAACCTCTTTGATACCTTGAGTAGGTATTTTATACTTTTTCTTCCATAACATATGTTTTGCTCAATGGTGTCCCACTTTTGTGGTTCTGAAATTCCACTTGCCTAGGCTTTTCCTTTAAAACCCACTTTTCTCTCTTGCGATGCTTTATTCTTACCCTTTCTTAGCATCTTTCTCCAGCTAAGACATTTAATGGAGATATTTTTCTCCTATCCATTAAATCTTATCTAGGAGTTCTTATCATGGAAGATTTATCTCAATCTCATCCACTAATGAGATTTTTGTTTTTCTTTCTTTGGAAAGAATCTCTTACTCAAGTGTCTCATTCCCAAGTAATTCTAACCCGTTTATTATTTAATAAAAATTACTTATTACATAAGCACTTTACTTTATTTCTTTCACTAAACAAATCATGGCTTGTCCACCATCTAATCTAACAGAGCTCAATAAAAAAAAAAACAAAAACAAACAAAACAATCATTACATAAATGGAGGGGTATTACAATTGTTGGGTCTAATTCCTCTTATTGGTATTGTTAATCTTGTTCTCCTTTAACAAATTAGGTTTGGGAGGATATAACCTAGACTGAGAAAATTAAGGGTGTCATGTAGAGCTTAAATAATCATTTTGAATAATGAAAATTGCTATAGAATGAAACAACGTGTGATATAATGAAAATGTAGTTTAAAGCACTCGATATATATTAGAAGTCCATGAACTGTTGTCAACTAGTGCCTAGATCTACTACGTTCTTCTATCTACTAAATGCAGGAATCTTATACCCACTGGTGCCAAGCCATAAATAAATAACTCAATTATAAACATTGATTGCTTTTATGAAAGGTCAACAATGATTATATTTATTTTCCTATCATGCTCCCAACATCAAATCCATTGTAAATGATATTACACTGTCATGGTATCTAACCAAAACACTACATCCACCATGTCGAATTTGAATCATGTACTTTGAGGTTTTTGCACTTTAACCAAAATAGAAGTTGCATCATGGTATTTTGACTTATACTATTCGCTATTTATTTTTAGAGGTATAAGAAAATCTTAGCAACATGGAAAGAAGCCAAACCACCCCCTATTAATGTTGACGAAGCAGCAATACTTATTACAGAAACATTGCAAATACATCATAAGATTTATGTAGAGGTATATATCCTACAGTTTCAAGCCCTCTAGTCCTCATTTTCTTCATGTTCTCTTTCTTCAACATAAATTATGAACAAATCCTAATATTTTATGGGGCCTAATCTCATTTTATGGGCTTCCGTAGCAATTAGGGGAATTTTGAGGTCTAAAATGGGCCTCCTAAGGAAATTATAAAATAATAGTGCAAAAAATAAAATAAAATTAGATTACATCATCAAATTTTAAAGGGAAAAAAGATAAAACTATTTTTTCAACTCGTATTTTCAGCTTATCTCCCTATGGTTTTATTCAAGTTTTATGCAACAAAAATAGTTGGATGAAAAATTTGATTCCTCATCCAAGGCGTATCCATGTTGCATACTCTCAATGCACCCTACTAAAAAAAATGAGATATACATGAAAAATGTGGTTGCAATCATGCTTTTTCATTTTTTGTTCTCATTTTTCGTGTAGTAGGGTCCATCAAAAGTATGCAACGTGGGTACTCCTTGGATGAGGAATTAAATTTTGCATCTAACGAGTACTCCCGTTCGAAATTTGATGAAAACCTTAAGGAGATAAATTGAAAATACGAGTTGAAATAGTAGTTTTATTCTTTTATTATTTTTAATCTTTTACTTTTTTACTCCAAAGATGGTGAATCATCCCCCATGGTTGAAATCATCATCTTGAATCCTATTAGTTCTTATAAAGTTTATTTTGGTTGTACATTTTTCTTAGGAGGCCCATTTTAGACATCAAAATTCTGTTAATGCAATTGCGGTGCCAGGAATGGTTGCACAAAAATGGTAAAATGATGTAATAAAGTTTGAGTACACTCTTCAAGTGAGATATTAATACAATCATGTCGATTTAGTAATGTTACTCTTCCCTTCCCTAGTATTTTCTTTCCCTACTATTTCCTTGTACACTTATGGTGAATTTATATAGGTAAAAGTGGGAGATGTTGTAGATGGTGATGGTCTCAATGTATATGTGGATACAAAGAATGCTATACCTTCGCATGGAAATCCTGCTTAGAGAAAGTTGATACTTCTAGCAAGGAAATATATAGGTTTGTTTGAATTTTCATCCCTTCTTTGGACGGTTTCCTTGAAGAAATATAAATTATTTAGTATATGTAGAAAAATTAACCCATGAGTAGTAAAACTAAGAGTGAAACAAGGTAATATGGTGAAAGAATAATAAAAATCCACTCTCCTAGATGTAATTTTCATTAACCCGTCGTAATTATGTGAAAATATTTTATTTTAGAATGCCCACATATTGCACTAAAATCAACAAAATCATTGGGTTTGTTTCTTGAATATTAATATTATATAAGCATGCTAACATGGAACATGCCTAGATTATTCACATTGTTTTTTTCTCCAAAGTCTCTTTTTGAGTTTATGTTTCATTATGATTGATTCTTGAGAGATTCACCTATTAAACTAATTCTCATTGCTATTTCTATAATCATTTAGCTAGAAATTTAGATAGTGTTTGTTTGTTTGTTTTTTTTTGTAACTCCAAAATTTATATCTACAAAAGTGATATCATAAATACTATCAAGAATATATTGAGAAGCATTGTAGGGTACCTTAAAAATTATTACTTCGTTCGTGCTCACTCCTCCCTTTGCAATAGTGCTTTTTTCCCTTTGCAATCAATCCTCTATGGTCTCATGCTAGAAATGAGGGTGGAAGAAAAAATAACTAAACAAACAAAGAACTATTAGACCATAAAAATCTAGAAATATATTAATGAATTACTTGCAAATTGTAATTCCTTTTAAATTAAATATCAAACTAAATCAGAATAACACTACAAATAAGCACAAATGGAGGGGTGTTGAGAAGGATCTATAATGTACCTTATAAAATATATTATTCTACCATTTGTACTCAACACTATGCAATTTCTATATAATCAAAGAAAAGCTAAAAACATGAAAAATATAAACAAATCAACATCATTAACGTAGAAATTCTATAAATAGTTAAGCTTACGGACATGAAAACTAGAAAATATGATACGGGAATTTCTATTGATATAAAGAAACAAATATCCCTCACCTCATCCATCCATCCATTCAGAAGAGACATGGACATTTCTTTGACTAATTTGTTTCAGCTATTTAACGACCCAAACATACGTCTACTTCAGAAATTTTCACACTCTACTAGTTTTGAATTTTTACTTTTCCCTCTTTACTTTGATCTTGCTGGCGAACTCTCGGATAAAGTCAATAATGCCAAAACATTGCATCTCTAAATAACGAGAGAAATTTGACACAATTCTTCACTTATACTTGATACTTTTAAAAGAAAGATTTCCTTTTCCTATATGATAATAGTGTGGCATTTATCATTATATGCAAGAATACTCCCTACTAATCCATAATTATTGATGCATAAGCTCTGAGAGGAACACTCGTCGAGGATAAAATGACTATCCATATATAATCTATATAATTTGACACATTGCTTCACCGTAACATTAAAATTTGTAAAAGGGACATTTTATTTTCTGTGGCATATCATGTTTCCTATTCCAATGTGCATATGCTCTCTATATTTCTTGACTATATAATCATTAGATTTGGGTTTCAATCGATGGATATTTACATAATATAGATGAGTTTGATCTCTCCATCCCAAGAATCTAAAATATTAATTTAAATATCTCAAGAAATTATAGTCACAACTAATTAATGCCCTAAAATAAGACAACTAAATTAGTAATGAAAGGGCGGGTTCCCAAAGCCCCAATTTAACTAAACCATCCTAATATTCAAGCGAGAACCCTAATCTAACTCAACCCTTTAACCCAACCAATTAACAAGACTAAAACAAAAGTCCTCACACATAAATAAAGAAGAAGAAGCTGGAGTTGTGAAAAAAATTATACAAAAAAGGAATGCATTTGAGCATAGAGTAAAATGATATCTATCATCCAGAGGAACTTTGATTTTTGGACTCAAATGAAATCCAAGTCATTATATAGAATAGATGACAATTTTTCAATTAGATACTTATATTATAGAGGGGTTAATAGAAAAATGCATTAGAATCTGAAGTTTGAATATAATCCTGCAACCTTACATTTTTCTTTGAGCTCAGCCAATTAAAGACAATAGAGTTAGGGAGAACAAGTAAATCAGATAGGAAATTGGGCAGTAGAGGAAGCAATGGATACTTTTACTGGAAACCCTAATTTGGTCTAATCCTGCAACCTTACATTTTTCTTTGAGCTCAGTCAATTAAAGACAATAGGGTTATGGAGAACAAGTAAATCACATAGGCAACTAGGCAGTAGAGGAAGCAATGGGTACTTTTACTAGAAAACTTAATTTTGTCTTTTGTTATGATATCCACATCCATGTGTAAGAGTTCTATGTTCTAACTAAAAATAACACTCAACTTGTTTAAATGAGAGTTCCATTGGACAACACTTTCTCTTGCATTTTCTACTAATCACCCCATTACCCGAAGAGCATAGTAGACCTAAGACTTACCTTTACCCACGTTCTAGACCATAAAATCTAATGATATCAGATATATTGCGTATAAGCCAAGCATCTGAGAGCATTGCTACTGAATTGATCCACTCCTCTATGTTCATGCTCCTCATCTGCCAGTTTATGCCACAACACAACTTTAATACCTCAAATGGAACCTCTTCCTCTCTGGTCACTTCCCATGTGCCGTTTAGGTAATCGTATAAGCATAATGGTTCCTAGCTTGCAAAACAAAACTCATATAAAAATTTGATTAGATGGTTGATTTCATTTTTTATCTAAAGTGAAAAAATAGGTTATTGCAAGAGTGAGAACTATAAGATAATATTTTTTATGGATGAATTCCCTCTTACTGTACTTCTAGGAAAAAAGTTATAGAGACAACTAGGATTGATTTCATGTTGTAGGGTAAATATTATAAAAAAACTTTCAAGTTATAAAATTCGGATTCAATCGAATTATGAAAAACCCTTAATTTTTTGTTTCATTTTACATAGAAAGTTGTTTTGAAAATTCCTCATCTTAAATTGTGAATTTAAGATCAATTGTACAGTGACTAAATCTTCAAGTTCAACTCAATTCCATGATGACTTTCAATCCAAATTGAAATATTAAAATAGCGTTTTACTTTTAAAATTCAATTATGAACACTTACTTGGATCACATTTTTCCACTAAAATGCCCAAATTTGCAAAAAAAACATAAAATGTCAAATGATACTGGAAAATGTCTATGAAGCATAACAGTGTAATGGTGAAAGTAGTTACCCTCGAATAAATTTGTTTCTCCTTGAAACAAATTGTATCTGGGATATTTGTTACATTAGAATATTTAGTTCATTGTTATTTATAAACAATACTAATGTATTTAACTAATTAAAATAATTACCAGTGTGTATGCCATTGAAATAAAATTGTTACACTGAAACTTTTTCGAAGCCAAAGCATGTCCTAGTTCTTCACGGCTCACATCGTCGCGTGCTCTGGTTTGAAAGGGACCTATTTTTTAAAAGGGGTTTATTTTTTTGCATAGAGTCGATCCTCTAGAATCTTGGTGAAATCATCCCCCCTTTGAAGGACTTATCCAACAATGCGTTATATACAACATCTGACATGCATCCCTTTGCCACCATTGATCCAAAAATCCTCTCGACTTGTTGTAATTCACTGCATTCAATATACCCACTCATCAAAATTGCATACTAGGTAACATTAGGGCTTATATTCCTCTCTCCCTTCTACAAATACTCTAATCCCTCTTATAACCGGATAGCCTTGAAAAACCCATTAATCATGGAATTATATGACATGATAGTTGGTTCAAACTTCTCCAGAATAAAGGAAATCACATCCAATACCTTTTGAACCTCTCCTGCCTTGAAAATCCCCAAACCTGCAATTACAAAACACTGACTCGTTGAAGTTCGAACCCCATCTCATCATCCCCAAGTATAGCTCCTCTACTTGCTAGATTGCTTCCCCTTCACAAAACTGTCAAACCCTTCCAGTGCTTTGTTGTTTCATTTACAATGTCTTCTCCAATATTTTTGGTTCCCCTTCACAAAACCCTCAAACATTTCCCATGCTTTCTTATTTCCTTTGCAATGTGTTCTCAAATATTCCTAGGCAAAATACCTATAGGACCGATCTTAGGGGCCAGAGACAAATAGACTCCCACTTCGCCCCCTGTGACCCTCTATGTTAACAGAAACGAGAAAGGAGAATAGTACGATAAACAGATTTTGGAGGTTTCGCATATAAGAAACAAGGAGAGAGAAAAAAACGAGAATAAGAATTTGAAATATAAATATTTAAATGTATATTTTGATTCTCTCCAATATTGTTAATTTTCTCATGAGTTTTATCCTTGAGATTAACAACAGAAGGAACATATCCAAGCAATTCATAGAGATTGGTTCAAATAACTTTTTTATGAGAACCTTTAGCCTCTACAAAATCCATGTTGCATCCAAGTTCCCAAATCCATATCCTACCTCATGCATAAGCCTTACTGGTATAGAAATCTCATTGTCATAATCCAAATGCATACACACAAACAAATTATTTTACTCAGTTTAGATACCCAACACAAAAGGAAGAATTCCAGAGAAAAAATGGAAAAGGAACCATGGTAATCACAATGTACTTAAAAGCTACTTTGACAATCAATACCTTTCACTCTAATACCTAGCGTAACCCATTATGATTCTATAAATTTCACCCATCTTATCTTTAATTAAACTTAAAAGTGATTAAGGTAGCTCCTCAGAAATTCTGGACGTAGATTCTAACTAGAAAAACTAAATATAATAATAAAATTTCTTTACACGACTGGAATTCCTATCTTAAAAAGCTTTATGAATCTCCAAATGTCGTGGATAACTTTGAAACCTTGCTCACAACGAAAGAAATTTTCTCATTAGAAGACATTGATTTTGGGGTTAATCACTTGGCTAATGGGAAAGCTAAGGACATTGAGGGTTACCAAGTGGAAATCTTAAAAATTGGAGGTCCTCTCCTCATCCCCCACATTCACAAGATTTTCAATCAAGCGGTCAAGCAAGGGTTCCCTAAACCATGGACTCAAAGCCTCATTATCCCTATTTTTAAAAGTGGGGATACAAATAAACCCTCTAATTATCGGACAATTATGATCAACCCTCTCCTAGCCAAGTTATATGGTATTATTTTGGAAAAAAAGTTGAGCATATGGCTTGAAAGTGAAGGTAAGCTGGCTAAAGGCCAAGCGGGTTTTAGAAAGCAGCACTCAACAACAGACCACCTCGTTACGCTTAGGATCATTGTGGAGGAATGTCGTAATGATAAATCCAATCTCTTTTGTTGCTTTGTGGACTTTAGAAAGTTTGTCGATACAGTTCCTAGAAACAACCTTTGGAATAGATTAGAAGAGCTAAAGGTTCCTTTTGAGTTGAGAGCTGCCACTATAAGGTTATACGAGAACATAATTTCCAAGTTAAAGAGCAATGAGGGGTGGTCGAAAGATATTAAGTGTAATATCAGAGCTAAACAAGGTTGCCCCCTCTCCCCTACCCTATTTGGCATTTACATCGACAAGCTAGAAGGTTGTTTAGAGGAAGCAGGATGTGTTGGCACGATCTTAGCCGGGATAATCATCATCCTTCTTCTCTACGTTGACGTTATTGTTCTTCTCACAAGGTGCCCATCTGATCTTGATAAGCAACTTATAATTCTTAAGGATTTCTGTTGTACCATGGGTATGATTGTTAACACTGACAAAACAAAAGTTATGATTATCAAATCCAAGAAGGACACTTACGCTAATTTTATGTATGACAATAGTAACTTGGAGGAAGTGTCTTCCTACAAGTACTTAGGAATTGATATTCATCACAATCTCAACTAGAACTATAGCATTGAGAAAAGGATTAATCGGGGATGGAAAGCTTATTTTGGTCTTGAAAATAATTGTAAAACGACAAACCTTGTATTGTGAGATAGAAAGAAGTTCCTCTTTGAAACTTTAGTCACTCTGGTTATCTTATATGGATGTGAGGTTTGGGGTTGTAGCATCTCTAGAGAATTCTAGAGAAAGATCGAGAAAATCTAGAAGCGTTTTATAACATATAACCTCAAAATTAAAAGCACCACACCCTATCTTATTCTCTTTATAGAAGTGGGTCTTTCCCCTATCGAGAGCCTAGCTATGACTAGGCTTCTATTGTACAAGCACAAACTCAATAACATAGGATACCATAGACTTCCTAAGCTAGCTTTAAATTCCAGCCAAAACCACCTAAGGCTCAAATGAGGTTGGTTTAAAGACACAAGGCCTAGTTAAACCATTGGGAGATCGATGGAATCTTGCATTGCAAAACATTAATAACATTCAAAATATTGTTATTTCTAAGTTCAAAGAAAAAATGCGGTGTGAGAAAATTTTAGTAAAAAGAAATTTAAGATATTATAAGGAGTCATCACCCCACCTAGAAGTCCAAAACTATCTCTTGTTTTACTAGCACAAAGAAGAAAATTAATATAGCCAATATTAGAACAAACTCTCATGAGCTCCATAGTGAAACGGGTCGTTGCGCAGTTCCTAAAACACCATGGATGGAAAGGTTCTACCATCTCTGTGAGAATACGAACATCGAAGATAAAAATCACTTCCTCTTAGAGTGCCCCACGTACAACCACATTAGTTCTCAGTTTCAATTTTTTTTTTGCAACACTGACCTTCCTAGCCTTTTACATTGTCAAAATCACAGTGAGCTAAGAAGACTTCTCTCCAAACTTTTTGAACATAGGAATAAAATCTTAAATCAAACTAAATAATTCGTTTTTTAAGATTGATAGACCAAAATTTGGTCTAAGTAAACGTTAACCACCATCATCATCATCAACACTTTTTTACTTTTATTTTTAATAGTTGTAATACATTTAATACATTTAAAAAAATTACTTATAAAAAAAAACCACATAAACCATTATCAATAAAATATATTCGAAATATAAATTCAATTGAATAATATTAAAACATTTTTTATTTCAAATTCTATAAATAACTTCCGTTTTAATAACTACTCATTATTCTGGGATTGGGGAATCGTTGAATGAATTTCAAAGAGAAGGTTAGTTGTGCCGGAGGAGCAGGGAAACGCAGAGGAGGTTCGTTATGGGGGGTCAGAAAAATGTGGAAGCAAAGCAAACGATTTGAAGCTTGAGCTCGTCGGTGTTGATCATCGAGTCTGCTTCAAGCATTATAGGCCTTGCCACCATTAATCTTTGATTCTCTATTTATTTTGATTGTGCAGTGAATAACAAGTAGGTTGGAATATCTAAAACTCCTACTAAATTTATATATAAATTATTAAAAAAAAGTGAGAATGCCATATAAATTTAATTGATGGTTTTAACTCTAGTCTATAGGGAGATCACGGGGAACACTCCCTGGCAAGCTCCGAGTCATTTACGAAAAAATTGTAAGCTTTTATATACATTTTTCATATCTACATTTGATATTGACGAATAAATATTTGGCTATTTCAATGTTTTTTCCTTTTTTTAATCACATTCGCTTGACAGTGTTTCTCCCATGGTAGAAGGTGTTAACATTTACGCAAATATCTAAAAGACGCCTAAAGTGGATGAAGAAAAGTGTTTGAATGGACAGTTTAGCCGAATATGTGAAATGCATATACACGCTACAATCCCACGACGAGTCCTAAGAGATATTTTCTTTTAATATTTTGTAGATTTCTATTTTGTATTTGATATGTTAAATTTTATATCATATGGTTTTACAATAAATATATTTTCTATATTAATTTTGGCGATCTATAATGAATTAAACAAAAGTTTTTCGGTAGAAATTACATGAAAGGATTTTTTTGATTAACGCATTTTGGATCAACAAATGTGGTTCATCATCAAGACCAGATGAAGAAAAGCAAGGCTAATAAAAGAGCCAATGTAGAGACATAAATTTCAGTAAGTACTATATTTCAATATAATGTTTAAAAATTACTATATTAATTTATTAATATATAAAAAAAAATAATTATTAAGTGATGACTCTATTAAATTGCTAGTTTTTGAAAAAATAATAGTTATTCATAATTTATTAGAATATTAATAGGTAACCGCCTATATTAAACGATAATTTTTAACAATAACCGTACATAACTAATATCACAATTTAAATAATTATTTTCAACAACTAATTTTGGTTTTAAATAAATTAATTTAAATCATTATTTTTCAAGAAACTACCGTTTAACTATAGTCGTTTACCTCTTAAATATTTTTAATCCCAATGATGCAATAATATCATTATTTAAATATTTTTTCACCCAAAACTAGCGGTTTAATATAAATGTTACTTAATAATATTGTTTTTAATATATTAATAAATTAATATTACAATTTAAACATTATTGTTCAAATATAGAGCTTACTTGAAATTATGTCTCTACATTGCACTCTATTTGAGCTTTTTCTATGGTTTATTTTTTCATCTGGTCCCGATGATGAACCACACTTATTGGTTCGAAACGCCTTGACCAAATAATTCTATACGACTCGACCAAAGAATTCTATCATGTGATTTCTACCGGACACTTTGTTTAATAAATATATTCCCTCCTTTATATATAGAAGGGAAAATATGTAATAATTAAATTTTTATTTTTTCAAAACTATATACATATAATTTTAATTTTAATGGTAAGCAAATATAAAGTAGTTAACCTATAATATAATAAACCTAAAAGATTAAAATATAATAAAAGTAATGTATTTGATTTTTTTTTCATTTCAATTTTAAATGAATATGGATGAGTTTTCTACTCAAGATGAATTTGTAATTTATATTTTATGGTTTATAATATGGGCTTATAATATTAGGTTTTATAATGTTAGAATTTATAATATTTGGTTTAATATTGTCAGGTTGGAATAGTATGGAAATCTATTCAAAGTAGTAGTGAGACAGGTAATGTGACAATGAGAATGGCAATCATTGTCACAAGTTCACATTATAAATTAGGGTTTTATATTATGGTTTATAATATTGGGTTTAATATTAATCCTAGTGTTTATAGTATGAAGTTTAGGATTAATAATATTAATGCTAGGGGTTATCATATTAATCTTATGTTTTAATATTAATATTTGGGTCTATAATAATAATATTTAGTTTTATGATCATATAGTTTAACATATTAAATTTAAGGTTTAATATATTAATCAAGGGTTTAATAATATTAATTTTAGATTTATAATATTGAGTTTAATATCAACTTGTAATATTAATCTTAAGGTTTATAATATTATTTTGATGGTTTACAATGTTGATTATAAGCTTTATAATCTTATAATTTATAATATTAATCGTAAGGTTTATAATGATATAGTATAATATTATTTCACTAGTTTGTAATATTAATCTCGAGGTTTATAATATTAATCTTATGGTTTATATAAAGATATTGTCTATTTTATTTTAAAAAATCCAGACCTTGTGCGAAAATATTAACAAGTATGCATTTAAACTAAAAGCCTCTGTAGAAACCTCTGGGTATCAAACAAAATTTTGCTTTCATGCTTACCTATATGAATGTTGGATTAATATCTAGACTTTAAGAAGAAATAAGCTCTAAAATTGGAACTTCTATATTCAAATTTAATAGAAGATAGATACGATTGATAAAATTAATAGAAGATATAAGAGACAAAGTACCATGAGCTCTAGCATCTTCTAATTCTTTAGTTTAGCTTTTTAGATTATTGAATTTATATTTTTCTTATTGAGATTGTTGTCTCTTCTCAATCAAAATTTCCATTATGGATGATAATTGTGCCACTAATTATTATATCTCAACTTCAACTATAACAAAACATTGTAGAGATCCTTCAATTTTAAAGAAAGGTGCAAGAATCATGTCCTAGGGCCATTATGACTTTGGAAGTAATCATTTAAAAGTATCAAAGTCTTGCATGTAAAACTAAATTCCAAGAAAAGTCATTATTATCATTAACAAAAAAAAAAACCCAAAAAAAAATAAAATCATGAAAGCTACTACTAGTATTATCTACTATATAGTAAGCCAATTATTAACTTAATAATATATAATATTATAAAGTGATTCAGATGATGCATAAGAAGATACTAATAATGAAATATGAAATGGTATGAAATGATAGATGACATTGTTTTGATGTGTCAAATAGCTTATGTTTAGAAGTAATAGATTTAACATGTCAAATCATTTTTTATTGGAATCCTGGAGGATGAGGTGTGATCTTTGTTGACACCTAATCATCAGGATTGGGTGAATAAATACAATTGATGTAAATAAATAATAAGAAATATGAACAGTCATCGAGAGATGAAGTGAACATTCTCCCTCATGTATATAATAAAGACCTACCTGAAGGAATAACATGAATTAAATTTGTGGAGTTACTACCTAGCCTGACATGGTATTAGAGCCAACTACCGAAATTAGTCTTTATGTAACTCCTTCTACAACAGTGTCATATATGCATTTTTCTGTCAAGTCCGCGCTTTTTGTGGTTGTGTCATATATGGGTTCTTTGTTAATTTTGTCCCTTCTGTCTAGACTGTGCCCTGCGTCATATGCATTTTTTAAGTAAACATTGAACGCGATGGTAGGAACGTTGGTGTTCTTAAAGGTGGACGTCGATGAAACGACTGAGGTGAGTGCAAAATGGGATGTTCAAGCAATGTTAAACTTCATTTTCATAAAAGATGGGAAACAGATTGACAAGCTTTTTGGACTCAATTAATCGGAGTTGGAGAAGAAAGTTTTAAATTGTATCACCATGGCCCAGCCTGTCTGAAATCATCTTCATGAGTATTTATGTATGTTTCTTTGATATTTGAATTTGCATCGGAAGCTAAACCATGACTATAGAGGTTAATAACCTGGGTGTTTGTGTGTGTAATATATATTAGATAATGTGTAATAGTTTTCATTTAGTATGCTTATGATGTTCTTGGTATGAACATTGTTATGAATGTTGTCATGAACTTTGTGGTATTACGTTGATGGCGCTGCTCCATACCTCAGCTTGGAACGCTGTGATAAGGGTCAGAAATCTCAATGCTTTCGGAAAACTCATCACTGTCATGTGAGACCACCAGGGGCTTCTCTTGGCTTATTATATTGAATGTGTTGTTTATCTTGGCTTATATTTACATTGCTTCGATAGTTTTTATATTAGCGTAGAATAGAGTTTTTAAAACAAGGTCGTGGGTCAAAGCATTGTGGCATGAAGTGTTGAATATGTTGTATAGATTTTTATGTATTTGGAGCTAATCCACAATATATTTAGGCTAAATTATATTAGGCAAAAGTTTTTGTCACAGTATGCATTCAATCATATCTATGGTGGGAATAGTTCTCACTCGCAAGGAAAACTATCCTGAGTGGCCCCGCGTGATAAAACACACCCTCATTTTCAATGAGTTGTGGAAAGGAGTGTGCATTGGAGATGGAGACAGAGAACCTCAATAACCTAACTTAGGCAAAGATCTCACCATTTGGGAAAATAAGAACAACAAAGCTTATGCATTAATCGCAAAATTTGTAAATGAAGAGATGAGTCGCCATATTTTGCCATTTTCAACTGCTTTCGAAGCCTTTCAAAGACTAAAAGAACTCTATGAATCACATTTTGCACTTGAAGTCAGTCAACTCATGATTAAACTCTTCACTCTTGAATTACAAAATAATGATCCTCTTGCTCTTACATCCGAAGTAAAATCTATAATGCATGATATCAAATCCACTAAGGTTGAATTGGATATTCCTCTTATCGCTTTTCTCAAGGAACTTTATCATACTTACTCCAATTATCTTGAGTCATTGTAAGCAAATGGAAATCTCAAAGATATTACCTTTGACTCTCTTGTGAAAAAAAATGTTGAAAGAGAGAAAGCTTTTGGAAAGAAGACAACCCCTGAATCTTTTGAAGAGGTTATGTGCCTTGCTCATAAAGAAAACATACCTACTCAGGATTCTTCTAGAGGAAGAGGTGGTCGAAGAGGAAGAGGAAGATATTTCAGAGGCAGGGGGTAGACACTCTCAAGGAGAAAAGGAAGATTTGCATTGCATACGCTGCAAAAGAAATGGATCACATGATGTCTCTACATGCAAGTTACCATGGGACAAAATTGAGCAGCAAAGAAACCAACAGAAAGGTAAAAGTAATAACACAGATAAAGGTAAAGCACCTGAATCTTCTCACTATGTTGGGGCACAATGTAATATTGGAGTAAATGAAGATTTATTTAATGCTTCACTTGCTTCTTGGAAAACTGATTGGTTGCTTGATTCAGGAGAAACTTACCACATGACTCATAGAAAATATTTTTTTGAAGCATTTACTGACAATGTTGATGGAGCAGTATACTTTGCAGACCAATCAAAAACCAAGCCATCAGGGCTTGGTACAATCAGGTTTAAATTGCCTGGTCTTCCAGACTTTCTTCTGCATCATGTTTTATATATCCCACAACTCAAGAGAAACTTGTTGTCCTTGGTCCACATCCGCCAGCAAGGTCACTCCATTAATATGCTTGATGGCAAGCTTGAGGTGAGAAAAGCATCTGACCACTCACTTGTCATGAGGGGAATAGAAGAGGAAAGGCTTCTCAAGCTGCAAGGTACCTTTGCTCATGCACAACATTTCTCATACAATTCTCATTATGAAGAAGGTACTGTTATGAAACCAGCTCAAGAAAAGATAGATCAACGCCTTAGAATTCAGCCTCTTCGACCTTTACATTACATAAATGAACAATTCTTGGATGATACAATGAAATGACCTCCTTTCTATATATAGGAGTCTAAGGGGTCATAACATAATCAAAGCCAACATAACAATAATAATGTAAGGGCGCAATAATAACAATAGTGGGCTTCTATGGGGAACAATAGTAACAATATGGGCATTAAATGGTTACATCAATATAATAAGTGGGTTGTACTAATAAAAATAAGGGGTTACACTAGTAGTATAGGGGCCTAACATGCCCCTCTCCTTCAAAAATCATTTTCCTCATTGCTTGAGTAGTTTTTGATGCTTCTGTATAGAATTCTTGTCCTCCCATGTGGAATCTTCAGCTGGTAAGTTCTTCCACCTGATGAGATACTCTGAAATTGATCGATTTCGTAGCTGTCGGGTTCTTGTTTATGTGACTGCTCCAGGTTCCATTATGATTTTTCCTTCCTCTTCAATTTCTAGCAATATTGTTTGAATTGGGATCTTTTGCAACTTTTGAATAAGTGGCCATACTTCTTTGTCCTTCTTCCATTCATCCCTTGCTTCGTTTATCCAATCTGGTTGGATAAAAGAAATAGCACAAAACAATGCTTCCACATCCTCATCCTTGAAGAGTCTTCCCATTCGGTAAGGTCGCCATTTTTTAAGTGCATGTAGTATTGCCAACATTTCCTTCTCATAAATAGCTTGCTTGAGATGTAGCAGTAAAAATACCAATCACCTACATCAAAACATTTCTCACTATGATGTTGATCTACCTGTTGTTTCGTTTGATTTTGCACTGAAGTGGCGTTATCCTTTAAAAGTTGGAGAACTTTTGTATGTTCTGAGTATCTTTCACTGCTGAACCTTTTCTCTTATTATGTCCTCTACTCGAGAGTTTGGTATTGAAATTTCTTCCAATCCTTACAAGATATGGTTGATTCATTCTGAGCTCATGTGATCTTTCACTCTTAACATTTCTTCTTGATAAAATTCTTCTATCTTATATTTGAATTGTAATTTCAACCAATGAATTATCAAGATATGGTTGTAGTTCATTTTCTTTCTCATTGATCTTCACTCTTCACATGTTTTCTCTTGATTTCCCTCTATCTTGGAGTTTGAGAGTGTAATTCTTGGCACTCTTTACAAGATATGGTCTGATTCATTTCTTCTATCTCTGGGGTTGGATCCTGGCGTATATCCTCTTCTTTTGATGTTCTTGATCCTTTTCTTCCTCCTCTTCATACTCTATGTAAAATAATTTCTTCTCAACACACTTATGACCTTTAGTGCATTTGCTATCACAATTGTAACAAAGCCCTTTTTCTCTTTTTTCTTCCAATTGTTGTGGTGTAACCCTTGTAGGTTGTGGAAGGCTAGGAGAAATAACACTTCCATCTTTATAATTGTGAGGGGTAGACTTCCTTGTTGCCATAATTTTACTTTCCACTATGTAAAAAATCCCTTTTACTCTTTCCAATTGTTGTGGTGTTGCTCTAAAGAAGGTGTTTCTCTTTGTATCCTCATAATGTGCTATCATTTCCTCCATGAAAATTTACCACGTAACAAGTTGTTTATGAGAACAAAGCCCTTTATACCATAAAAATTGATCCAGTTCTAAATATGAAGATGCAATACATACCTTTTGTAACAGTGGTACATCATGTAGATCAAAATATTGCTCCATCTGAAGTATCCAAATTCCCAGATCCTTGCCATCAAACTTCCTCATCTTGTTTTTTCTTGATTTTAGGTGCTCGATCTTGAAACAACTGTAACTCTATACTTTTGTATCTTTAAGTTCTGAAATTATGATCTATAGTAGCCCTCTGCATCCTCTTTCCAATAACACCAGTCTGATCCAAATTGGTATCTCCAAGGAAGAGCTATGCCAAATCTCCCACAATGACCTGATTATAGACTAGTTCAGTAGATCAAACTTGTACGACATGCCACGTGTCAGTGTTTTGACATTTTTCTCTGAAAAATATATACAAGAAACTACAGTCCATCCTCTTTCTGTACCTTCTTACTAAACTTCAATCCGATGCTCAGATAGAAAGTTATGACAATTTTCCCCGAGTCACCTGTTTGGAATGTAATTCAGGAGTCTGCAAAAAGACCAACTTCCTCAGATCATATCTCCGCAAATATAGCGCGAAAAGCTCTGAAATTCGGACTCGAGGTTCAATGTGATTTCTTCTCAAATGTGTTTTTCTTTTCATTTTTGAAACATCGCAGGAAAAAAGTTATAAAGAAAATTCCATGATGACCTATTTGGAGTAGCGAAACCATAAAATCCAAAGCTTTGATACCAAATGTTATGAAACCAGCTCGCAAAAAGATAGAAAAGATAGATTAACGCCTTAGAATTCAGGCTCTTCGAGTGGGAAACCTCCTTTACATTACATAAATGAACAATTCTTCGATGATACAAATGAAATGACCTCCTTTCTACATATAGAAGTCTAAGGGGTCATAATATAATCAGAGCCGACATAACAATAATAAGTAAGGGCACAATAATAGCAATAGTGGGCTTCTATGGGGCACAATAGTAACAATATGGGCACTACATGGGTACATCAATATAATAAGGGGGTTGTACTAATAACAATAAGGGGTTACACTAGTAGTATAGGGGCCTGACAGATAGGGTTTATAGGGGCGATTTCAGGGAATTTGAACTTCGGAATTCACGCCCAATAGTGTAATTTTCAGAAAATCTCTGTGTATTGGAATTTTTGTCCATTTTTGGGTTTTTTCTTGGAAAAAGGCCCCGATCCCTTTGTAACAACTTCTAATCATTGTGCCATGCTACAAGCAGGCATTTTGCAGTCAATGATGCATTTGGGAATGCGCAGAGCCAGAGCCACAAAGCCAGATGGCCAATCAAACAGATAAGGAGCAGAGAAGCCGCAGAGCTGCAGAGGTATGATTACATGCAGAGAAATGGTTGGGGAAGTCGCAGAGCTGGAAAAATGCCTCAAGAGATCCAAAGATCCCAATTAATGGGGCAGCTAGTGAAAATCTAATGAGCAAAGCAGCTGAGGGAGTTTTTGGAGTTGCTTAGAGGTTGACCAATTGACCAAAGAGCTGAAAGTTGTTGAGATAGTCACTTGGAGGTTGAGTGAACTACTGATAGCTCACAGAGTTGCAGTGTAGAGAGCGCATTTGACTGAAGGTCGTTGGAAGGTTGCAAAAGGTCACTTGGAGGTCGAGCGAACCATTGATGCACACAGAGGTCGAGAGAGAGAGCTCAGAGAAGCCAGAGCCAAAGAGCTAGAGCCAGCGTGAGAGCCAGAGCTAGAGCCAGAGCTAGAGCCAAAGCCACAGCCAAGAGCCAGAGCCAGAGTCAGAGCCAGAGCCAGAAAGCCAAAGAGCTTCAGATCTAGGGATAAGATGGTGTTCTAAGCCCATTATGTTCAGTGTAAACCAGTGGAGTTGAGTGTGGACTTTGTAAAATGAATTTGCCATAATCCCAGAGAGCCTAGTCGAGTTGAATAGAGCTCAAGGAGATGTAGCCCAAGAGTTTTGGGTGAACTCCATATTACATTGTTGTTCTATGTGTTTGTTTATTTCTGCATTATTTACTGTTATATGTATTTACATATCAGCATAAGCAACAGAACTTAAGGCATTTGGTCAGTTAAAAAATAAACATAAGCATACACCTATTCTCAAGCACATTATTAATTCTACAATTGTATAATCACTAGATCTTGGGAACATTTAAGCTTTGGTAGTGGGAGAGGTTCTTGTAAGATTAACAAGAAGCCTTTAGTGCCCAATTTTTAGATCAGGTGGTATCGGAACCTAAGAGTGGTTAACCCCACCTTCAAGAAGGTGATATCAAAGTTGGTTATGCTAGAGAAAGTGGTATCAGATCAGAATGCTTGATTGATAGAGAAAAGATTGCTTGTCTGAAAGGTGTTTGGGTAGTCAAGGATTGATTGTCTAATTGATTGTATGCTTGTTTACAGACTGACTATTGTTTGAGTTTGCAGAGGTGAATGGAAAGCTATTGATAGCTCAGTCCAAGAAGGACAAGAAGGAAGAAGGTTTGAAGGCATTCTTCTCATCCCAAAGGACCTCAAAGCAATCCTTGAAGCACAAGAGGTTTGTTGAAGAAGGTTTCTTGAATAAGCTCTTTATTAATCTTGTTTGAAGTTCTTTTGTTCATTGGCATAATGACAAATTCTACAAGTGAGTCCTCAAATTCTTCCTTCTTCACAAGAGTCTTTGATGAAGACATGAAGCAAGACTTGTCCACCATGATGGATATGGTGAGAGAAATGTATGAGGATGGAAGGAAGAGCAACATACTTAGACAACAGTTGAATTTCGTGGAGGAAGAGAAGCAGTTGCTTTCTGATAAATTGCAGGAAATGGAGAGGCAACTTCATATTGCAAATATGAACCTGAAAAGGATGCATGAGTTGGAGCCACAACTCTTTGTTTCCAAAGAAGCCTTAGTCAAGCATCAGCTTGAAAAAGAGCTAAACCATTCTAGTTTGTCTTCAAATTCTTCTAAGAATGCTTGTATTGGTTCTTTTGAAAAGCATACTAGAGGCATAGGTTCCAAGCTAATGTCCAAGATAGGCTATGAAGGAAAAGGCTTGGGTAAACATGCACAAGGTATTGTTGAGCCAATAATGGTTGAGGAAAGGCCTAAGTATTTGGGTCTTGGCTATGGACAGTCTTATGGATACAGTTCCAAATCTGCCATGAAGACAATTGGAACAATCCCAACAAGGAGTTTCATTGCAGGTCCTCTACATCAGGAGTGTGAAGATTGTATTCGTGGAGAATACAATAGCTTGAAACATCATTTTCAAGATGCAGGTGTTTAGAAGCACACACTTGAACCAGAGAGTTGTGGAAACTCTAATATCCTTGAAGAGATTGATGGTGTTGCAAAGGGAGCCACTTCTTCATTTGCTTCACCTCTTCATGAAGGAAATAAAGGTGAAAGAGAAAGGTATAAATCTAGTTCTAATCATATTCCTTTTGATTATGTTCATCATGATAAATTTCCACATAGATATGGGGAAATAATTGCATGTTCATTTTGTGTTTTGGATAACCATAATGTTTCTAGATGTTGGAAGAGAATAGCCACATGCAGGAAACTTTTGAAGGAAAGGAAGCAAGAAGCCAAAGGTCCATTGGACCAATTTGTCAAGAGGATGCACATGTGTTGCACTTACTGCCATAAGCAAGGGCATCTTGCTAAAAAGTGTTGGAATATGAATCCAACAATGCTTCCACAAAACTTGAAGAAGGTGGAAAGAGAAGATGTAAGAAATGGAAAGAAAGTTTCCATGGATGATGTGTTTTAGGATGATTCACATGTTGATGTTGATGTGCAAACAAAGGAAAGACCTTTGAAATGGGTTGGTAAGAAATGGTTAGAATTCTTATCCAATTAAGATTACATGTCTATTGATGCATCTATTTGCATTTCTTTGTTAATGGAATGCAAGTTGCGGGATTTTACCAAGAAGGTGAATGAAGTTGCGGGATTGCTGCAACATTATATTTCATTTTAGCTTTGAAAGTATAGTGTGCTTAAGAGAAAGTTGAAAGATGAAATGCATGCATGAGCTTGATGTGCATGAACACAGGGATGCTGATGATTTTCTTGTTTTTGAACATGTATGTATAATTAACTTGAAGGGTTGATTGCTTTGTTGTAACATGCATGTAATGTTGACTTGGGAAAATTTAACTTGGTCTTCAAGATGGAGATGATGATGAAGTGGTTCATCTTTTGAAAAAGAGTCCTAATGGTCTTTTTCCACATGTTTGAATTGAAGGGTCATTTGTTTTAAAGGCATGTTTTGTGGGCTTGGTATCTAGTCCATCATTTTTATACATATGTAAGACGTGGAGGTGTTCACAAGATGTGAAATCTGTTTCTTTTGTTGAAGCAGGAGTTTAGACCATCCAATTGTTGTCTGCATTTATGTTGTTGTTAACAGTTGTTGTTGACAGCTTGTCAAACAAGTACAAATGAAAATTTTGTGAAGCAAATGTAACTTGACATTTGTTTGAGCCACCTTGGATGAATGATCAAGGGAGAGAAGTTCAAACTACCTTTTGTGACCTTCTCAACAGGAGTTCTGCATGAAGTCAAGAAGGAAGGTAGTTCTTCTGAGGAGGACCAACACATCCAGGAAGGAAAGTGGTCAGAGACTTTGGTGTAGAGGCACTATGCAGAGGCAAGTGTATGGAGGCTGAAAGAAGAGGGTGTTGTAACTCTCATTTACTATTCAGATCAGTATATCATTCTTTTGGAGACCAAAGGTTCTTCAGAGAGCAATGCGAGGCCACTGTCAAAGATGTCGTTGCAACTTTCAATACTATAGTGCAGGAGTGTACTACGCTCTTTGAGCAGTCACTCGAAGTAGTCACCAACCTACAGGAAGATCCCAACGTACATAGGCTGGAAACAAAGGTGTGGAAACTGCAGCAGAGATATGACGAGGTTAAAGTGATGGCACACATTGTTTCCATCATGTAGAGAATGGCAAAGCTGCAGGAAGAAAAGGCACTCAAGGAACAAGTGGATGTAGCACAACACAAGGAGGCAGTATTGAAAGCCTTGGGTAGACGAAGCATATGTGCTCATGGCCACCATTGAAGGAAAACTCGCTAGTCTGCAAGAAACATTAGCAGAAAATATAGGCAGATAGTGTAGGACTGGCAATGGATTAGCTGGTCGAGCAAGTGAAGCATGTGACAACACAGTGCACCACCAAAGTTCCAGTGGTAAAAGTGGAGCTGGGAGGTCTTCACGACAAGATCTCCGCACCTGTAGAGTGACTCGAGGATGAGTCACCAGTTTTGTGTTGGGAGACTGTTGGGAACAGGTCCCCTAGGGTCAATTTTGGGATTAAAAGCCCAAGTTTTGGGGCTAAAGACCCAAGTTATTTTATAAAAAATGTAAATTCCCCACATTTTGTGGTCACAGAGAGTGAAGATGTAAAGAGTCATCAAGGGTTTCCTTGCTTAGTTTAGGTAACTTGTGTTGGCTTTATGAGATCCGCCCTTGGTCCACAAACCATGGGAATGTATAAAAAGTAGAGTCTTAGAAGACTCTAAGGTAGTTCTTCATAGTTTTTGGCAATTTATGAATTCAATGGGCCTATGAAAGCTAAGGGTGAAGAGTCTTAGCATAGGAAAGAGGCTCTGTAGCTGAATACACGGAGGCCTAGGGTAGAAGTCTTTAGCTGAGTGCGCGGACCCCTGCAGTTGTGTGCGTAGGGAAGTCAGAGTCTGTAAAGGAGATTTGAACATCAATAAAGAGAATTATTCTGGAAATACCTATGTATAAGCTATTTTACTTCTGTTATGAATGTATGTGATTATGTTATGTTGAATATTAGGTTTATAATTCAATGCTATATTGATGCGTGAATCTATGTGTTCTACTTTGTTATATGAATGCAAGTAAGAATATCTATTTACATGAAGATAAACATAATGCATGTTGAAGTTATCTACCACTTAAGCTAATTTGGGTAAGTACAACAGTAAGAGTAGTCACATAGGTGCGTCAGTGTCTGAATTGCCTATTTAGGGTACGTGGAGGATGATCGTAGACCACCGCAAAGGTCTCGAAGCCGAATAAGAGAAGTATATCGATAAGCCCTAAAGGCCCTATCGGTATGCGCGAAGGAAGGATTAGGGTATACAATAACATCACTACCATCTCAAGGTGCAAAAACTTGGTTCCTGCATCCCCCCATACTACTTCGGGTGAGATTTCAGTCTGCATTCCGTGGATTGATGCCAAAAGGTCTAGTAGTGTATGGATTTGCTTGGCTAATTAATGTTGAACCTGCTTCAAGTCCCATATTACTTGTATGCATTACATTCTTGGGGTAGTCGATATTCCACATATGTAAGTATATTGATTCATTCTCCACATACCTTTGGGTATATCAGATAGCGTTCCACATATCAAAAGTATATCAAAATACTTCTTATCATACATGACACATTAGACAACACTACTATAGACTACACTTGCACGTATCTCCGGGTATATTTTGGAAGTCCCCTTTAGGTTGCTATCCTACTATAGGTAACTGAGTCGACCACCTTATCTACTATGATACACCAAACACAACATTAAGGGAATTTCCTACACATAGTGGAAATGGAATATTGTGGTTCACAATTACTTGGTAAACCCTTTTGCCTAGTTGCCCTTACTTTGATTTATTTATATTGTTAATTCCTAAAATTTATTGACCCATCATGGAATAACACCCTCAACAACCCCTTCATTCATTTAGGATGTAAATATTACCTTTTTTACCTTCAGAGGAAACACCTGGACGTCATAAGAGTAAAAAGATGCAAATTACTAGAACTGATACTTCGGAAGAATCCCCTTTTGGAACCACATTTGAAATCAATAAACCAGAATAATCACTTCCTATAAGTACTAAGCCCAAAATTACATCTTTATTAGTTAGTGAGTTAGACAGAGTCGAAACTGAAGCCCTTGAAACATTACAACCTGGGGTCATTAAACCTTAATTTCCAAATTCATAGACTTTACAACCTGAGGTCATTCACCCTAAGGAACCTCAATGAACTGAACCAATTACTTCAAGGCCTTCTTCTTATCTTCCTCTTCCTTTGTCTCAAACACAACCTGTACAATAGCAGTCCTAATAGAGAATAACTTCCACCCGATCTTTTGAGTATTGAAGAAATTACTAAAGAAGAGTCTTAACCTTCATCTCCTCTTCATTTAAGAGGGATTCATATTTATCAAGCTCATACTTTCCTTACACCTCATATTCAAATACAAGTTCCTTCACCTAGGACTCCTTGTTTCAATTCACCTTTAAATTTCTCTCGGAAAACTCCTTCAAGAAGTTTAACCATGACTCCAATGATAGTTTATCAACCCATTTATTCTATCATGAGTGATTCAACCGAAGTTACAACCACTTCCATGTTTATAACTTCGCTAGAAACCCATTTGTATGGTGTTCCATCAGTGCCACCTAGCTACCAGTCATTATTTAGAACCTTTTGTGGCACATCGACCAGTCCATGGACTTATCCCTCCTCATCTTCATCTGGAATGTTATCTAGTACCTCTGTAATGAGAACCTCATAGCTTGTTTCACCTATTGCGCCCGAACCAACTTTGGAGCAACAATATAGTCCAGTTTCTAGTTGATTAGGACATCTGTAACAACCTACCCCATATTATACTGGCTACCCTCCTCCTGGGAGGAAGTTACCTCCATATACTCCTTATCCCCCACTAGGGAGGAAATATGTTGATGTAATTTTCACATCTATTAATCAAATGCCACAAGTTGGTGCTCCTTCCTATTCAAGTTCTCCTTCTATTGGTCCTCCATTTCCAAGGATGGCTGCTAATCCTTGGAATCCTACATTTCCCATTCAACCTGATTTGGTTTTAAATCATCTTCTAACTTCTCAACCTGTCTCATCTCCACCCTAAGTTCCTACTTGAAAACCTATTCCATCTATGCCCAAACTTATCCAAGTTTTACCTCAAATGATTTAACCTACCTATGTTGTACCTCAAACATAATGTATTCAACCACATGGTCATTGTACACCTCAAATGCAAGAAAATCAACCTATACATGGCATGACACAGGTAATGACCAATCAACCCAATGTAGGGATAATGAAAAATCCCTCTGGGAAACCATTCCAAGGTATTTCACAAGCACCTATTGGTCAAAACCCTATTCTGCAAATGCTTATCAAGGCCAATAGATTCAAACGTAGTTGTCTCAATCTTATCAAGGTTTTTATGGAACTGGAAAACATGGTTATACCTATCCTGATTAGCAAATCCTCTTTATCCTGGTATGAAAATACCTGTGTCCCAACCTATTCCATCATACGCAAGATTTTCCCACCAAAGGTTAATATTTACCCTCAAGATCCACCTTCTCAAATAGACTTTAATAAGAAACTTCCATTTGTTGCAACTCTTGAGCTCCCTAGTTTAACTTGGCTAAAAAATGATCCCATTTGTCACTCTCCCTAGTGGATAACCATTCCTACTAAATTGTTGAGTGAAATTCCCAAATTTAACAGAAATCTTGGAGAAGACCCATCCACTCATGTTATGACGTATCATTTATGATGTTCATCCAACTCCCTAAATGATGATTCCATTCATTTACAACTTTTCCAAAGAAATCTTATTGGTATGATAGCTAAGTGGTATGTTGAATTGCTACGAGCTTCCCTTAACAACTTCAATTCCTTAGAAACTAAGTTTCTAACTAATTTTCAATTACCTATTCATTATGAAATTGGAACCGAACTTTTGACCTTTTTGAAACATTCTGACTCCACCCATATATCAGACCATATTCATGAGTGGAGACACCATCGTCAATTGGTAAAAAATTCCATCCTCGATCAATTATTGGCTGAATGGTTTATCCAATCTTTGTTTCCACTTATAACTAAATATATTGCTAATTTTGGAGTCATTACTGAAGATAAATTTATTGCTCGTGCCCAATATCTCAATTTGATTTATACTCAATATGGCACACTTTATGATAAGATACCCAATTCTCTGATACCTCAACATATTGTTCCACCCACTCCCACTAAAGAATCACATGGCACTAATGGTATGATTGGTTCTGCTAGTTACTAGGCAACGAGTAAACTATCCAGTTCATATCTTGGTATGCCTATTCAAAACCCGTCCTCTGCTACTCCAGTGACTACTTTCAAGATTAATGTCATTCAATCCATGAAAGGAAAGTCTCAGCAAACTGGAAGTAAGAAGAATGGTAAAGAAAATAAGAAGAAATATAATTTATCGTAAGAGAAACAAAATAATTAGTCTTCTGATGATAAACACAAACCTTGTTACCCATGCTTTATTTGTAATGAGGAAGATTTTAATAGGGACTACCCACATCGAGAAAAATTTAATCAATTTCTAAAGCTTTCATCTAATACACTTTTTGTATTAACAAATCCCTTTCTGAACTAGAAGATGCATATGCTTGTGCGAGATCAAGCTTCCCCTTTCTAGGTAATTATGCTATCTTTTGCCAAATAAAAGAATGGTGTTTTGGTGGCCATAAGAAATGAATACTATGGTAATCTGAATCCTCAAGCTAGTAAGGCTAATGATCAACCTTCCAACTCCACTCAATGTACTTAGGATCCTCCTCCCAATGCAATACCCACTGAATTAAATGTTAAACCTCCTAAAGGAGTCATTCATAAATCAACATTTAATCCTCATGCAAGAGCTACCCAAATTTACAACATAGTTGAGGACTTAGCTAAAGCTACTTCTACTATGTCAACTCTTGAGGTATTATAAAATTTCCCTCCTCAAAACAGGTGCTTACTTGCAACAATTGGAGGGATAGATCCTTTAGATTCCAACCTTGTCATTTTTAATCATAAGAACCATACTTTGAAACTGCCACCTCAACTGGAATTCATGACCCAAGTTATCATTAGAGGTAAAGCTATCCACCAAACGATCATAGATGAAGGATCCTCAACTTGTATCATGTTGGTTTCATGTTGAAAATTTGTTGGTTCACCACAACTTAATCAGTCACCCACCACTCTTAAAACTTTTGATGAAAGATGTTTCAAACCCTATGGGATTTTGAATTCATTACAGGTAGAATTATATGGAAAAATGGTCTTGGTAGAAGTTGAAGTCGTAGATGGATCTTTGGATTACAACCTTCTACTGGGTTGGAAATGGGTTATGCCATGGATGCCATGGTCTCGGCCTATTTTAGGATGATTATTTTCCCTCACTAGGGGGGCATTGTGGCCATATAGCAACTTGTGTTTTTTACTAGTAGTTCTCAAACTAATAGAAGCATTCCACTTGTGGGTGAATCCCCACAACCCTATTATGTCAGAGTAGGATTGCTTAAGGAATATTCCTTAATGGGAACTTTTTCACTCCCTCCTCCTAACATTCCCAATTTGGTTTCCTTTGTTAATGTGATTTCTTCTTGTACTATCCCTTCAAATCCATGGATAATACATAATGATTCTAATGTTCATACATTCGACAATTGTATGCCGCTCAATCCCATCGAGCTTGAATATGAAGCGATTTATTTGGCCTGCTTGACAAATTATGATATCAATTCCACATTAAATTGGGTTGATCATTCCCAATTTTTTGGTTCTTCTAACCCTTTCACCAGTGCATTCTACATTGATGAGAACATCATGGAAATGATGATGTTAGATGAAGCACCTTGGGACGATAATCTTCATCGTTTCTCGTTGCCGCTAAATCTTGAGAATAATCTTAGAGATTTTTTTCACCCAATATTACTGAAACATTTAAGGATTCCATATCTATTCATGATGTAAATTCTGAGAAGAAGTTATCAAATATTGAAGAGACCATTCCTCTCGATATTTTGATTAAACTCGATGTTATTGAAAACGTACATATTGGTGTATCTTGTTCTCTTTATAAGATCAATGTTTATAAATTTCCTTTTCAATAATTTCAGGGTACATGAGATTAAAACGTATCTAGATGCTAAGCAAGTCAAACAATGCTTAAGTCTAGTACATCCTAAGAAAGCTACCGCAATAAAAGTAGAAGTTGAAAAAAATTTGTGTGTTCATTTTATTTACCTAATTCCTCTAACTGATTAGGTTTCAAACAAAGTCCCTATAATGAAAAAGAAAGCAACGATTTGGGTATGTGTCGACTATTGGGATATTAATTGTGCTTGTCCTAAAGACAACTACCCAACCCCATTTATCGATCAAATCGTTGATTATTTTGTTTGAAGTGAAATGTTTTCATTTATGGATGGTTTTTACAGCTATAATCAAATCAACATACTCCTATCAGGCTAACATAAAACTGCTTTTATTTGTCCTTGGGGCACATTTAATTATTGTAAACTCCCTTTCAGTTTGAATGATGGTGCAACTTTCCAAAGGGCTATGAATTATGCCTTCAAAACATTGCAAGGATTAGTCATGATCTGGTAGACTTTTCAAATTCTTTGTGTCAAAATAAGGAATCTGCATCAATCCTCTCAAAGTACAAGCAATTCTTTATTTTCTTGCACTTTCTTCACTAGTTCAGTTACAATGCCTCCAAGGGAAGGCTAACTTTATACGGAGATTCAGCCCGAATTATGAAAAAATTACGAAAGGATTTATTCACCTATTGAAAAAGGGGGTTCCCTTCCATTGGGATGATAAAATTCAAAAGGATTTTGATGTTTTGAATGATATCCTATTTCGAGCATCGCTACTATATCCTCCTAACTATCAACGAGATTATTTCCTATACCTTACTGCAACTATGAACACCATCGCCATGGTATTGGCACAAGAAGAAAATTTAGTTGATGAACATCCCATATATTATTTGATTAATAACTTAAATGATACTGAAATCAAATAATCTCATGTTGAAAAGTTATATTTGGTAGTTGTGCAAGTTGTCCAAACATTTCATCACTATATTTTGCTTTGCAAGACTATGGTTATTTTTTATTGCAACCCAATGAATTGTATTCTGTCACGTCATTGTTGGGGGGAAATACTCTAAACGGATAATTATTCTTTAGGACTTTGATTTGGAATTCATGAAATCCTAATCTAAGAAGTCCCTAGTCTTCATCGAATTGATATGTGACATTTTGCCATCTGAAACCGAGACAACATATGCTAATTCTATCCCTAATGAATCATTATTTCTAAGTTGATTCATCTAATCCTTGGTATGGAGATATTCTTATCTCCATACCAAGACTTTTCATCCTAACACCTCTCGCTCTGATCAACGACGCAATCGATACCAGTCCCATAATTACATTATACTTGGCAACACTCTACATCGTTGTGGTATCGATACAATATTCAGACGATGCCTCACTCATGAGGAGGCCGAGAAAGCTCTAAAAAAATTTCACACTAGATCATGTGGTGAACATATCTCTGGCTATGCCACCACCCAAAATATTTTGTGAGCCAATTATTTTTTACCAACCATGTTTTGAGATTGCATTCTTGCAGTCCAAAAGTTCCATGCTTGCTAGGTTTATAACCGTAAATCCTGTGCTCCACCTGGTAACTCCTATGTATCTTGTTATCATTGTTGAGCCATTTGAAAAATAGGGCATTGACTTCATGAATTGTAACCCTCATTCAATCGAGGGGCATGGCTACAATATCGTGGTCATAGACTATTTTACTAAATGGGCCAAAGCGATACCTACATATAACAACACAAGTGAAACAACTGCACTATTTATTTTCAATCATATCATTGCCGGTTTTGGTATGCCACAAGCTATCATTACATACCATGCTAAGAATTTTCGAAATTACATGATGACTAAGCTTACTTCCAAGTTGGGCCTTAAACATGATAGCTCAACTCCCTATTACCCACAAGTCAATGGGAAAGTAGAAGTCATCAACAAGGTTATGAAAAAAATGCTACAACACATGATAGTTATTCACAAGACGAATTGGTACCTCTTTATTTTTTCCTCTTTGTGGGCATATTGAATATCCACTTGAACTGTGACTCGATTCACACCCTTTCAGTTGGTGTATGGTCGGAAGAACTCCTCCCGATTGAATGTGAGATTCCATCTTTAAATCTTGTCATCGAGCTTCTTCTCACAACTTCCACAGAAGAAGGGAATTTTTTGCATCTAGCTCACTTAGATGAGACTCGATGTGATTCTGTAATGGCCAATGAGGCCCACAAGAAACACATTAAAGGAAAATATGAAAAAAAAATTAAACCTTGTGCCTTGTTAGAAGGTGATCTAGGTCTTTCATATGATCAAGAAGTTGATAATTTAGGAGCTAGAAATCTCGAACTGATCTGGCTAGGTTCGTATATAGTCAAATGTGTACTTGAAAAAGTGGGTTATGACCTCATTGACTTTGATGGAATCCCTCTGGCGCAACCCAGAAATGGGTTGTACTTAAAAACATACTATGCTTAGATTACCTTTGCATGGTCACTATGCACATATTGTATAGGTGTGTTAAGTGTGTTTGCAGTGTGTTCCCTTCATACTTTCCAACCGTCTCTCTTAATCTTGTCTTACATTTGATTTGCAGATGTTAGAATTCCCTCAGCCATATGTTGTTTATGCTGATGGTGCTATTCGTAGTACTCAAAACCTTTCCTCTACAACGTGGTATATTTATGCTCCCATTGGTGAGTTATTGAGTTTACAAGGGATTTGTATTGGTCGCTCAACTAATAATATCGTTGAGTATAGCTCAATGATAAGACTATTGTATGATTCTATTTCTCATGGCATATGCTGTATAGTAGTCAGAATTGACCCAAAACTCATAGTACTACATCTAATAATGTTTATTCAATACATAGTCCAACTATGCTACATATGATTTTAAGGGTTTTCCTTCGAGGAAGACATTTTGATTACATTCAATATCAACACATTCCTAGAATTCTAAATACATTATTTGATGCATTGGTCAATTATGTTTTAGACAGACATTTGCAACATATGTACATAAATCATGCAAACATCATACATTTAACAAGAGTATAGAGAAAATAGGAAACATCGATAGATAATTGTAATATAGAGTTTTGTTTTACAAAAAGTTGTGTTTAAGGCACATATGGCCACATGGCTTATAATATCAAAATACATGTAGAAAAAATATGGCTCAATAGCCTCCTAGTCAACTAATCCCAATAATGATCATGATAACACACAACTACGCAGGAAAATTTGCACAAAAGCTTACTGATGCACTCTAACAATCCAATGGTGTACTGTTGTGGTCTCATAGGGATATCATTGGCTCTAGTTTCTAGTACACTATGGTTAAAGCCCTCAACGTGATGCTCAAACTCCAAAAGAGTCTCAGCTATGTTGAGATCCTCCATCTCACCCTCTACTCCTGCAACAACCCTGATCGGTGCAAGTTGTGGTTGTCTCCATCAATGAATATATGACAAGCCTACTGGTCTTACAGGTCCAATATGTACATGTGAAACAAATAATTAGTCTCTGATACATTAAAAAAGAAATGATAAAATCCAAAACCAAAAAACCGTTCAAAATAACATTATTTTACCAATGTCACCCCATTTCTCACCTTCAGGTAAAACAAGCTTTGGATCTCCTCGAAAGTCGGCATCAACATAGGGATAGTCCTCAATAATGATAATTTGTACACACCAAAAATGATTTGAAAACATGATAGTATAAAAACCATAATAATATGACACCCACAGAGCTTATTGGAGCTTTATAACTTATCTCATGGTAGTATTTACATCTGTATTTATACATATACAAATACCAAAGACATCTGAAAAACATATACCAAACATCAAACCAAAATTACTTTGCCTCAACCGGAAAACAATGAAGGATATAAGGCCCGCATCTTATCTACCATCTCCCATGTGGCTTCTTCAGGCCTAAATTGCTTCCACTACACTTTAACTTGCTTTATGGCTCTATTCCTGAGCATAAGATGCTTTTGTTATAGTATGCACTGGGGCTCTGGTTGGAACTCTCCTTCTTGCTCCACCTACAATACAGACCAATAAATAACATGATCAACATCCTTTATATACTTCAAGCAATGTAATATGGAAAACATCATGGAATTTCACTGTTGGTGGTAGTGCAAGTTGAAATGCCACTAGTCCAATGCTCCCAAGGATCTCAAAAGGCCCACAATACCGTAGTGCCAACTTGGCACATGAACCAATTCTAAAAGAGATTTTCTTGGGCTTGATGCACAAATACACATGTTCTCCAACCTGAAACTCCTTGAATAACCTATGTTGATCCGCATAACTCGTCTTCCTATCCTATGCAGACCTTAGATTCCTCTTTATAACCTGCATTTCCTACTCCATGTTTGCCAGCATATCCAGTCCAATAAGTTCCATGTTCACTGGATCACTCCAGTTGATAGGAGTATTAAAAATCTATCCATACAATGCCTCGAAAGGACTCATCCTCCATGAATCCTGATAACTATTGTTGTATGTGTACTCAACCAATGGAAGATAATCCTCCCATTTTCTCTACTAGTGCATTACGTACATCCTCAACATATCCTCCAAGGTCCTATTAACCCTCTCTGCTTGTCCATCTGTCTGTGGATGATAAGTTTTACTAAAGGCCAAATCTATACCCAAGCCTACAAATAGCTCCTTCCAAAACTTGGAAGTGAACTTAGCATCCCTGTCTGATACAATCTTCTTTTGGACACCATGCAATCTCACTATTTCTCTTATGAACACTTGTGCTACCTCACTAGCTGAATATGTATTCTTCATTGGAATGAAGTGAGCTACCTTTCTCAGCCTGTCAACCACAACCATAATAGAATCATGTTGCTTCACTGTCCTTGGAATACCTAGAATGAAACCCATGGAAATGACCTCCCATTTCCATTATGGAATCACAATAGGATGTGGTAGGCTGCCTGGATGCTTGCATTCCACCTTTACCTGTTGACAATCTAAACATCTAGCCACAAACTTTGCCCCTTCCTTCTTTAGATTTAGCCAATAATATAACTTATTTACTATTTTCAATGTCTTCTAATATCTTGGGTGACCCAAGTATGGCTTGACATGAAACTCCCTCAAAATAAGCTTCCTGAGCTCACTACAATACAACACATAGATCCTATCTTGAAACCTCACCAAGGCATCTGCCATGAGATGATAGTCTGCATCCTGATCACTTCTACCTATACCTATACTCTATTTAATCTATCCATGATATCCATGTATTTGTCATCCCGTTGTCCTGCCTGGGAGATCCTATCCTGTAACTCCATCCCATAAGAATTCATAGCTGCTATATGATGGACCTATACCTTCCTGCTAAGAGCATCTGAAACCATGTTCTCCTTCCCATTGATGTATCTAATCTCGAAGTCAAAGTCACTAAGGGTGGCCAACCATCTAGCTTACCTGGAATTTAGATTCGACTGGTCAAAAAAATACCTCAACCCATTGTGATCGCTCATCAATACAAATCTCTTGCCAAGAAGGTAATGTCTTCACATCTTCAATGCATGTATGATCGTTGCTAACTCAAATTCATGTGTTGGGTAGTTCTTCTCATGCTCATTCAGTTTTCATGACTCATAGCACACTACCTATCCTTCTTGCATGAGAACTCCACCAAGTCCTCTCTTGCACGCATCTGTGCACACTATGTTGAGTTTCCAGAATGTCATCCATTTTCACCTTCATTTCCATCATTTTACCCTCATTCTGTAACTTTGTAACTCCATAATCCTACATTACTAACCATTTTCATAATCATATGGGTTTATTATTATTATTTTCCAAGCCATTGATTTTAAGTATTATAAGTGAATTTGTGATTAAATATTAGGAAATTAACATGTTTTCATATATATCTAAAAGTGCTATGAGTTTTGTGATATTGCATGCGTACTTGGAGATTCTAGAAGGGTCCTACTTCGCCATTCAACCACAAATTCGAATTTCAAGTTCCAACTCATGAATATTTGTGGAATAATTGTAGAAGATGTGGATCATTAATTATGCACATTCAAAGGAGAAGAATCATGGATGAGAATTTTGAGAGGATTTGTATCTTAAATTTTTAGGAGATTGGTTGTAACCACAAGAGATCAATGTGGATTTAGGAGAGATCTAAGGATCTATATTTATTGAATAATTATCCTTAATTTTTGTACAAATAGGAGTGCACCCTTTATACGAAGGGTTAGTAGAAGTTGTTAGAGGTTAGAGGTAGCTAGTTGTTAGTTGGAGGTTCCAAATTCCATCTAAGATGTAATTTGTAAAGTGAGGAGAGAGAATTCTCCTGATATTTTGTAACTAATTTTATGAAATATATTTCCACTTTGATCTCGAATATTTGAGGACCCCCATCAAACCACAGTTTTCATACCTTTGTACATATTGGTAACATAGTATAGTTATGTTATTTCATTTCTTTTCAGCAAGTGTGTTTTCATTTTATACAAGTATGTTTTTCCTTTCAACAAGTGTGATTTCATTTCAATAGGTGTGAGTGTGATTTCAATTATGCAAGTGTGATTTCATTTATGCAAGTGTGGTGTAATTTCATTTATGCAAACTGTGTAATTTCAATTTCTTTATGTTTTGTTTGGTTTGGATTTAGATTGATTTAATTTGTTTTGTAATTAGTTTTAAATGCATTAGATTAATCTATTTTGATATATAACCACTTAGTACATATAATATAGGTATACCTCATCAGTTCTATGACCTCAGGTTGACAATTAATGACAGGGATTTAGATCGCAATTAAATCACCAAACGCACTACAAACTCTTGGTCCGGATCCAAAATATTTAGTATTGGTGCATGTGTCAACAATTGCTTAAGCTGCTCAAAACTATCCTCACATTCCTATGTCCATTCAAACTTCTTACCTTTCCTCTACAATGATGTGATAGGATATGAAATGCATGAGAAGTTCCTAATGAACATACTATAGTAACCTATCAATCCCATAAACTATCTCACCTCATCCACATTATTAGGAATTTCCCACTCCATGATGACCCTTATCTCTTCTAGATCCACTGGTATGCCATCCTTGGAGACAACATGCCCAAAATAGTGTACCTCTATATGAAAGAAGTTTCACTTGCTAATCTTAGGATACAATTGATGCTCTCTTAGCAATCTCAACACTACTGCTAAATGCTCAAAATGTTCCTCCTCATTCTTAGAATATACCAATGTGTCATCAATGAATACAATAACAAACTTGTCTAGATAAGGACATAACACATTATTCATCAAACAAATAAATGTAGTTGGATCATTAGTCAAACCAAATGGAACAACAAAAAACTCATAATGCCCATACCTGGTCTTCAACGTAGTCTTGAAGATATCCTCTTCCTTGATGCATACCTAATGGTACTCGATCTTAAGTTCTTCTTCGAGAACACAGCTGCTCGCTTCAACTGATCAAACAAATCATCAATCCTCAGCAAAGGGTACCTATTCTTGATTTTTACTTTGTTTAGCTTCCTATAATCAATGCACAATCTGAGAGTACCATCTTTCTTATTGACGAACAACACCGGTACGAACCAAGGCAATACACTTGGCCTAATGTATCCCTTGTCAAGCATCTCCTTTAACTACAACTTCAAATCTACCAACTCAGGTGTGCTCAATGTGTAAGGTGAATTTTATGTTGGAGATGCCCCTCACACTAACTCAATAGAAATTTTACCTCCATGTGAGGTGGCAACTCTGTAATGTTGGTAGGGAATACATCCTAAAACTACTGCAAAACTGGGTACCTACTCAACACATTTGCATCCTCAACCTCCTTACCCTTGTCACTATAAATTTATATTGCAAACATCACACAAACTTTTCTATGACTATGCTTAGCCTGCATAGTGGTAACCATCCTCACTAATGTAGGCTTCTTTCCCTGCAAGGTCCTCTTTTCACCACTATCATCCACACACTTAATGGCCTTGTCGAAGCAATCCACTTTTGTTCTATGAAGGTAATAGTATCCAATCCATAGCCAAAATCATACTATACGAACCCAATGGAAATACATTCAAATGCACTGTTGTAGGCATATCATTTAACTCAAATGCACAAGCTCTTACCCAATGGTGAACTCGCTTCTTTTTACCTATAGCCAACTGTACCAACCAAGATTCTGCATGCACTTCTTTTCTCAAACCGCACTTATCCATTAGGTGAGGATTAATATAATTATAGTTAGATCCAGGATCAATCAAAATAGAAACAAATTGATCACAAAGCTTACCGTTCATATCAATGATCGATGCCTCATGATCTACCTACCTGTTATCCACAGTTGCATAGATCTAAGGAATGTTATTACCAACATCAGCAACTATATGCACCTCCTGAGCACCATAGATCTGGGGTTTGCCACCACTCTGATACTGGAGAAAATCCTTCATATAATGATCCTTACAACATATCCAACACTACAATGGTTCCCTACCACCACCTCTAGCATGTTTCTCTCCATGTCCCTTCTCAGTTGTGTTAAATCTCTTGTAAGGAACTGCATTTCATTTCTCAACTTCATCTTAAGGTATTCCTCACTTTGGTGGCCATTTTCCTTTATATTTCTGATTTCTTTTCAAGTCATGCTTAGGCTCAACTTTGTGCTTCGACTACTCATAACAATGTTTCAACTTTTAGTTGGCCTCCTCCAACGATCTAGGCTGATCGAACTCAATCCGATCTTTGTATGCAGCTAGAAATCCATTGATGAATCTCTGAACCTTGGCCTTCTCCTCCTTGAGGTAAGGCACATACCTCAACACCTTGAAAAACTTGCTAGTATACTTATCAATTATCATGGAACCCATTCGCAACTCATAAAAATCCTTAGCTCTGTCATCATAGTACCTCTCCGACAAGTACTTCTTCTTGAAGAGCCTTTCAAACGCATTCCAAGTCAAATCATCTGCATCAATACGTTTAACATTCTTCACATCTTCCCACCAAATATTTGCTTTACCTTTGATATTGAAAAGGGTTATCCTTGCTTTCATTTTTCTTAATAGTCATGCAATCTAAAGAATTTACTCATGCCAAGTAGCCATGCCTCTACATCCTGTGATTTCTTCATCTCTCCATCAATGGGAGGTGGCTTCGCCTTCTTGAACTCATCCAGCAAGTATCCCCTATGACTCCTACGGTAAGGATGATAATGATCATGATCATGATACCTGCTAGAACCAGAAATAGAATAATACATGTGTTCAGTACCTCTACTATCTGGAGTGTCCAACAACCTGCTATATATGATCATGTCATATCTATCTGACCCGTGCCCACCATAAGACCTATGTCTACTAGGAGATCTACTACCATATGCCCCATTACTTTTTTCCTCCTTTCCATGGATGATCCGAAGTGGCCCGTGCTGCTGCAATTCTGACAAACTTTGAAGTAGTATTGTATTCACCTCTGCTTGTTTCTCTTGTGCCTGCATGATTTATCATTGTCCGCTTTGTAACTCCTTATTTCTTCCCACAAGCTTCTCAATGTGTCTTCCAAATCAGAAGAATACCCCAAACCACGCTGCTCATCTGATGCATAAGGAGATTCTATGTAGTCTACCACCTTGCTAGCCATTTGATCTCATTCTTGCAAGGCATATTATGTCAGCTAAACCAAATCACAATAAACAAACATACCTTAGCATAATTCGAGGAGGATAACTTGTGTACAAGATCAATAAATAAAAATGATACATGTATAACATAAAAATAATAGCATATACACATCTACTAAACAATTGCATCAACGTATAAACATCATTCTAGGTAGGGTCTAGTCATCAATACAAGGCGATATCAAAAATGCATGCTATGAACTCACGCATGAAAATAACCATTATTCCATCATACACATTGCCACATGCAGCCATCGACATGCACAAGAAATGCCTAATCTACTATGCATATGCATAACCACATGTAGTCGAGCATAAGCAATCAATTCTTGTAACCAACCTACAAGACCGATACATGGAATCAAACAACCAAGAATGCAACCTATCATACAAGGGTGTAGTCAAGCTGCATATAAGTTTCATATAATCAAATAAGTAGTCACATATTTCTAATGATATATTCCACAAAACCACATCAATTTCCTTGTGATATCCTTACTACAACCATGATCAACATGATGCAATGCAACAAGAATATGGAATGTAAGTGTAAGAGGCACACATGCAACTGACATTCATGCATGACGAACACATTCACCCAAGGAGAGCACAACCATGCTCTGATACCAATCTATAACACCCCTTCCTCCCAGGTCAACCCAAGAAACCAGTCAGTCGGGAAAACATGTGATGAGAGAGGTTACTAAGGAATTCAATCTCATAGGTGACCTTAAGGAAATGGAATTGATGGAACTCATCAAACAAACCCATTCACATCAGCAACAACACACTCAGGAGACAAGTCAACCACTCAGACAACTTGTCCTTGGGTCCCACTATTTTTTTGGATCTCTTAGACCATAGTTATTATCATTCTATGGGTAACAGAATGACCAGAAAACTAAATTCACTCTCACAGGCCTACCTGCCAGTGTTTGTGCAACAAAATTTCTAGTTTTATGCCAGCGACCCCAAGATTTGAGCCACTTTTCTAGCCCAAAATCCCAGCCACTACCCAAAACTTGTTACAACATTAAAAATCATTCATAGACATGATAACAATACTGAATAATCAAAATCAATCTAAGGAATGGGCATGAGCATCCCCAATCGGGATTGACATTATGTCAAACACTTGGCATCAATGCAACCTACAAGTCTAGGATACATGATAGAGAATAAATGATTGAAAGAAATTATGAAATATAACCAAAAGGATCATCTCCTTCTCCATTGGACTATTATATCATCAATTAGGTCTTGCATCCATCCAGTTAACAATTAAAAGTAATTACATGAAATAATCATGACATGAACCAATGATTTAACCATGCTTATAGCCAGCATAAAACCATGTAAATATCAGACATAATACAACCATTGAATCCACATATAAATCAGTGAAAAAGTAAGAGAACTTATCTTTTATTACTCATAGACAAACCTGACTAGGTTCGCGACTTCCACGTACCACCCGACCATCGACATGGTTGAACCAAATATCTATTTTAGCCAATCACCTATTGGGTTGTGTTATATTATTTCCACAACTAGCCCACGTAGTTAACTGGGGGTTAGAAGGGGGCCGAACCCCCCCTTCGTTGCGCCGATTGCGTAGCAGGGGGAGTCATAGGGGGTTTGAGGGGTGTAGGTAACCCCACTCTATGGGGTTTAGGGCAGCGCCCCAGAAAATTTTGTTTTTAGACCCTATATTAGGTTGGGTAGACGTACTTATGCTTTTATGCATGATTTTTTTCACATGATTTTGGACGCGATGGTTTTTGGTCCATGGTTTTGGACGCAATGGTTTTCGATCCATGGTATTGGATGCTTTGGCATGTATAAATATGTATTGTAACATTGAAAGGAACATAATGAAAAAATTAAGCTGGTAGTCCCAGTTTTGGAATCCAGGGGAAAATCTCTGTGTATATGTGTTTTATGTGCATTATTCTCTCGCATTGTTTGTTTTCTGTGTTTTATAATTTGTATGCAGGTAATTTCTGTATAGGGTTAAAACCTACATTTGGTATCAGAATTTTTTTGGCTTCAAGGGGATGTCTTTGTTGCTGAGGGGTTTCGCTCAGGCCCGTGGTAGACCCTATTCAGTGGGAGATCTTCGGGATCGATTTTGGTGGTGAAAGAAGATGGTGAGCGGTGGAAACTCAAGATGGAGGATCTCTTGGTGGATAAAGATCAGTGGATCACGATAGATCTGGGTACTAAACCAACGGGAGTGTCCAATGAAGAATGGAAGAAGTTGGATCAGAAGTCTAAGAGCACAATATGATTGTGTGTCTTTAATTCAGTATCGTTGAATGTATAAGGGGAATCTACGACGAAGGCTTTGTGGGACAAGTTAGGGACTTTGTACCAATTTAAGTCGCTAGTGAATAAACTGTTCCTACAGAAAAAGCTGTATAACCTGAGGATGAAAGATGGAGACTCGGTGACAGAACATCTGAACACATTTAATAATGTGGTAAGTCAGTTATTATCTATTGATATTAAAATTTCCGATGAAGATAAGTGCATCAGTTTGTTTCTCTACCAGATTCGTGGGATAGTCTGGTTATTGCAATAGGTAGCAATGCAACTGCCTTTCAGTTTGATGAAATAGTCTCATCCTTGCTAACAAAGGAGATGAGATGGAAAAATATGGAGAGCCAAAATGGTGATGCCTTGTCTGTACGAGGACGGTCCCAGAACAGAAACAAAAATAAGTCATCAAGTGGGAGATATAAATCTATAGGTAGATCTAAATCTCCAGGAAACCTGTAAATGTGGTGTGCTAGAAATGCGAAAAAGGAAGGGAACTACAAAAGGGACTGTAAATCTAAAACTCCTGATAAAGGAAAAAGATCTGATGATGCTCTTTCTGCAGAGGTGAAAACCACCTCAGATGAAGGTGGGGATGTGTACTTGGCTTCTTCAAGTACACATGTAGATCATGAGGCATGATTAATTGAATCAGGTGCATCCTTTCACTTCACTCCCCATAGAGAGTGGTTCTGCGAGTATGAGAAATACGATGGTGGTGATGTCTTCTTAGGAGATGATAGGAAGGCTAGAATCATTGGTTGCGGAAAAGTAAAGTTGAAGTTGCAAGGTGGAAAGGTTAGAACCCTTCCGGGTGTTCTGCATATTCCTGCGTTGGCCAGAAATCTGATTTCTGTAAGCAAGTTGGATGATGCAGGTGTAAAGACAGTGTTCGAGAAGGATACCTGCAAGATGGTTCGAGGAGCGCTGGTATTGATGCAGGGAGTTCCGATTGGAACTATGTACAAGCTGCAAGGAAGCACTGTTGTTGACGGGTGCAACAGTTCTGTGGTTCCTGAAAGTGGAGCAGAAAATCTAGTCGTCTTTGGAGAAAGGACCATGCTGTGGCATCAAAGGCTTGGACATATTGGAGAGAAGGGCCTTCAAATACTTCATGGTAAAGGTATGGTAGAAGGTATGAGTAATAGCTCTCTAGATTTGGATTTCTGTGAAAATTGTGTATATGGGAAGCAGAATCAGGTGAGTTTCCCCTCTGGTGGTAAGAGGACGAAACAAATATTAGAGCTTGGGCACAGTGATGTGTTTGGACCTGTGAAAGTTCCATCACTGGGTAAGTCTGTGTACTATGTATCATTTATAGATGACTTCTCAAGGAATACATGGATATATTTCCTTAAGAAGAAATCTGAAGTCTTTGATAGGTTTAAAGAATTTAAGGCTCTGGTGGAAAATCAGACAGAGAAGAAGATAAAGGTGTTGAGGACAGTTAATGGTGGAGAATTTTGCAGCAAGGATTTTGAAGAATTTTGTAAGAAGTGTGGTATAGCACAGCAGAGGAAAACGTACTCCATATACACGCTCAGCAAAATGGAAGTCGCAGACAAGAGATGAACAAAACGTGATGGAAAGGGCAAGTAA